>JASANA010001880.1:0-23081 GCA_030248095.1 Ptycholaimellus sp. GST1_10
CACATATGCAGAGATCATGCAGGATGAAAATGCATGCATGGTATATATACGTATGATGCATATGTATATATATATATATGATACAGACTAGGTGAAATGTAGGCTAAATGCATGTGACACTATGTAATATTATATGTATGATATGATACAGCATCATACAACATGCACAGGTACAATGAGGTCACACGTATGTATACATAGGTACAGTATACATCATTCTGCACATGTAACATGTGTCACATGCTACTATAGGCTACAGTATAAAATAAAATACCTGGCACGGTGCAGTGGCTTACACCATACCACCACTACCATGTGTCTGTGTGCACACCACATGTATACATACATATATGTATACATATGTATACATGCAGACGCGCGCAGCATGATACCATGCAGAGACTACTACCTGGAAGTTGAGGTTGAGGAGTTGCTGATGCCCCAGTGCTCCCCCGGCGTCCTACCAAAGGAACACCTATCCCCCCCAGAATTCCACCTCCCCACCAAGCATCCTCAACAGAGCCGGCTAGTCAGGCGCATGCCTACAATGAGTAAGGGCGCGTCCCCTCTCAGGAGTACCTGTAGTGGATGAAGGCCCGCTGGCTGCCCTGAGCCAGCTGCCGAGGGAGTGAGCTGAGTCTGCCCTTCTTCTCGGATTGCTGCACACATTCCAGGACATTGGCCTTCTTTGCTTATTGCTGATTCTGCGGGCATTTTTGTAGGTTTTTTGGAGTTTCCTGCACTAAGGGTCACCTCGGAGTCGTCGGTTAGCCTTATGCTTCGCTTTAATGGCATCAACCACGCTGGATGTGATGCTTTTATTATTCTGTGGTAGGTTTACCTTTTTGGAGTGTTTAGAATCAGTTTGACTTTTGGAGTTTTTAACCGCGGAGTGGCCCGAAGGGTTTTCTAAGCTTTTTTGTAAGCTTTTTGACTGCGGAGCGGTTCGAAGGGCCGATCAACGGTCTATGGAGGTTACTGAACTTTTGTCCTAATATATAAATATATATATTTATATATATACTAGTAATATTGCTTAGTGGCCGTGCTTCGCGCGGCCACCCTCGTGAACCAGAAAATCTAAATCGGCAAATGATAAAATTGGTTAATTCGTTTACTATTCTGTTTTTGCGCAGCCGCAGGCCGCCTGCGGCGGAGGGCAGGGCAGTCAGAGCTCCGGAGGCCGGAGGGCATGGGTGCGGAGGCCCCGGAGCCTAGCCTAGCAAGCGAAGCATGCTAGGCGAAGCGTAGGAGCCGTAGCACCCGTGCCCGGAGGCCGGAGGAGCTCTGGCGCCCTGCCCGAAGCGGCTGGCGGCCAAGGCCAGCTTAAGCAGTTACCCCATTTTTGCATCCGTCTGTCCGCATATATATATATTTGTCTGTTCCAGTCCCGTACTCCGCGGTTTTTCAATGAAATTGGCTGATTTTTTGCATGAAGGTCCGCCTGGGTGGTATCTCCAGGCCATTTTTGGCGCTTGGCATAATTTTTTGAATTTCGCCCAAAACTCAATTTTTTGATGTTTCAAAGCACTAAAAATCGTAAATCACTGGTTTTTCCATGAAATTAGCTGAAATTTTGCATGAAAGTCCGTCTAAGTGATGCCTTGGCCCCATTATTAGGGCTTGGAGAAATTTTTTGATTTTCACCCAAAACTCAATTTTTTGATGTTTCAAGGTACAAAAAATCATAAATCAATGGTTTTTCAATGAAATAAGCTGATTTTTGGCAGATGCATCCATCGAGGTAATATCTTGAAGCTGCCAAAAGGAATTTCCAAAAGATTCATTGCTTCTTGATTTATGGCAAAAAACCTAAAATCATGATGTTTCAAAAATTCGAACATCCATAAATCGATGGTTTTTCAATGAAATCTGTTGAATTTTGGCATGTACCTCTGTCAAGGGGATATCTTCAAGTTGAGAAAACAACTTTGTGAAAAATTAATTATTTCTTGATTTATAGTCAAAAACGTAAAATATTGGTGTTTCAAAAATTTGAACATCCATAAATCCCTGGTTTATCAAT
Source organism: Ptycholaimellus sp. GST1_10 (assembly GCA_030248095.1). Taxonomy (NCBI): domain Eukaryota; kingdom Metazoa; phylum Nematoda; class Chromadorea; order Chromadorida; family Chromadoridae; genus Ptycholaimellus; species Ptycholaimellus sp. GST1_10. The sequence continues at coordinate 2,027 of JASANA010001880.1, forward strand.
AAAATGAGCTCAATTTTGGCATGTATGTTTGTTGAGGCTGTGTCTTGAAGCTGTTAAAAGAATTTTCGAAAAAATATTTATTAAATATCACTCTATGGCCAAAAACTTCAAATCATAATGTTTCAAGCATTCGAAGAAGCATAAAACCATGGTTTTATAATAAAAATAGCTGAATTTTGCTATGAAGATCCGTCTAGGTGATCCGTCTTATTACTTGGAGCAAAGGCCGCGCATCTTGGCAATAGCCGAGAATACCTTGTTAAACAATACAAATATGAAAGCTAAATGTTAATTAAATATAAATATAATACAATAGAATATAAATAGAATTACCATCCTTATGCATTTAAGCCAATAATGCAAATTGTATTAAGAACATCTTGCCGATTTTATCGCACTCTGCAATGGATTTAACCATGGACAGGAGCGGAGCTAGCTTCAGGGGGGGGCAAATTTCATAAAAAAATTTTAATAATCCAAATGTTCTTACATGCGCGCGAAGCGCGCATGATTTTTTCCTATGTGTAGCCAGACTGCTAATTTTTTCACAAAAATTGAAGATAAACTTAAAACATTCTGGCAATTTTAGAATGAAGTTGACCTTAATGCGCGTAGCGCAACTTGTTTGACCATTTTTCCTTTTATGAAACTTTGTCTAAAAATCTTGGGGGGGCATTGCCCCCCCCCGAAATGGAGTGGCTTCGGGGGGGGGGGGGCATTTGTCAGAAATGCCAGACCTAGCTCCGCCCCTGACCATGGATGTGTATTTAATATATTTAATATATATATGATTTAACCCAATGCATTAACACCACCCACATTTTTTTTACTAAGTTGCCTTGAAACATTGGGTCCATGACTCAAAATCGCGAAAAATGACTTCACTCAATGACGTTTTTTGCTAATATAGATTTAGTAAAATGAAAAAAGTAAATGGAGGGTCTCAAAAAGAATTGTTTAGTTTTGGATTTTAAAAAAAATTCGCCAAGATAAGTTGAAAATTGGAGGGGCTCGAGCAAAGTAAAATTGAAAAAGATCCAAAAATGGCAAAATTCGACACGTTTTCACTCATAATTAATTATTAAGGACAACTCGCGAGGACAGTACATGATATTTTGCCAACCTCGCTGAGATTCATCCAAAATGATATTATATGCCTGGATACACTTTGAAATCATTCTGCCCGAGGCACCCTCCTAAATTGGGCTGATGTAAGGCTGGAGGGTGTTGGCCGGTGAGGGCAAGGGTGAAGTCTGCCGCTTTGAAGAGGCGGAGATGTAAGAGAGGATCATTCCAATGTATTACAGCTTCCGGATCCTCTCCCTCTCTCACCCGTCCTGGTGGACTGTCGAGCAATGTAGAAGTAGTCCGCAAAGGCTGTCTGATGCCTGGTACTCTTCTAGTCGCTGCGTGTTTCCTGCTAGCCGGCTCTGTTGAGGATGCTTGGTGGGGAGGTGGAATTCTGGGGGGGATAGGTGTTCCTTGGTCAGAACACGGGGGAGCACTGGGGCGTCGGCAACTTCCTCAACCTCAACTTCCAGGTCGTAGTCTCCATCGCTGTCACCTCAGCAGGTTGAAGACACAGTCTCTCATGTCCTCGTCTATGTCCGCTTCCTTGTCCAGCTGAGCAACGGCAGATTCCGGTGCCAACGAGGAGAAGTGGTAGGTGAGGCGTCTAATTTAAGCAAGGCTGGGTCCTGAGCCTTGCCTGTCTCCCATTACTTTGAGGGCGAAGGGTGGGTGGAGGAGAAAGAGGCCCCGGAGGTGTGCATCAGAGATGATGGCCATGCCGCTGCGGCTGTTCCCGGTGTCCCAGTGCACCAGCTCCCGTGTTCTGGAGTCCATGGACTCGATGAAGGATGGTAAGAGGCCGACGTCTCTGGTCCGGGCTCCGCCATATCCGTTGACGGTGTTGCATAAGCCGGTCTGGTTTCTCAGTGTCAAAGTAGTGAGGAGTCCTCAGCCACCCAGTGAGGTTGAAGACGTGATGGCAACGGAGTTCAGCTCTTTCATACTGTTCTTCAGCTCTCTCTATCTTTCTCTCCTTTGAGTCCAATGTCTAGCTTCGCCTCCTGACTGATGATAGGTTGGCCGGAGGCATGATGAGCTGACATTGGCACTCATGGCTTCCGGTGGATCAGTTAGAGACGCGGAGTACAAGGCCAAGTGTTAGTCCTTGTCCTTGTGTCGGCTGAGCCCCTGCGCCAGCGGAGCTCAAATGGCTTGCAGCTGCAGAACTCAGGGCGGACGGCTCGTGGCCTTGAATGGGGTGCAGATGACAAAGGCTTCCCCTTGATAGATTCCTCCACATACTTCGGTCTCCAGATTCTCTATCCCAACCCCCCTTTTGCTGGATGAGTGGAGTAGCAAGTGTCCAGTGAGAGACAGGATGGCCACGTGGCTGGGACTTGACGTCACCACCGCGAAGGGCAAGCAGGTAGAGTTTGGAAGTATAGGGCTGGAGAGGTCAGCAGTGCTAGCACCGACGTCCCTGGTGACGTTGATCTCCAGCGTGTTGCTCGACTCCATAGATAGGCCGAATGATGTATAGTGGACTGGTGGAGGACGGTGAAGGTTGGGGGGGTGAGGAGGTCAAAGGTCTGGCACCATCGGGTATGCTGAAGGGGCTTTGCCCAATGGCGCAGGCGCGGATGGTGGAGTCACAGTCGGCCACGCCATGGTCCAGCTGGTGGCTGGGTTAGATGAGGTTCTCGTACCCAATAGCAGTTCCCAAGTCCACTGATCATCTCGATCGAAGCACTCAGCTGCGTGTGCACTCTTTACTCTAGCAGGCTGGTGTTGACAGTGGAGTGGTGTGGGAATGAGGTGGGAGTGTGAGGGTGAAGGGGAGGGCAGTTCCCTGGCACCGTCATGGAGGTAGAGGAGGTCCTGCATGATGGCATGGGCACCAACTGGGAAGTGAAGGCTGGCCTGTTGTTGTCGGGCTGGTGGACAGATGTCTCTCGTTGGGTACCCTATCCCTGCCAGCCTGAGCTGCGTTCTATGGCCGTATGGGGTGCAGAGACAGCGTCGGAATCAAGGGTTCCAAGCAGTGTTGATGGCCGAGCCATTTAGTCTATTTCGCAGTGGTGGGCCAGGTAGCATGGATGGCTAATCAATGGTGGCAAAGATGTACAGGCGGCGATGGTGGTTGGGTCTCACAAGAGTCTGGTCAGAGCAAATGGCCAAAGGACGATGGTGGCTGGGTGGCACAGATAGTTGGCGGGGGTAGGGGAGTGAGACGGATTGGGTGGCAGTGGGGGTAGTAGTGCCGAGGGTCACGTGGTCTCACGGTGCGGAGAGTGGGGAAGTGGCAGTGGGCTGGAGTAGTTGTTGTGGAAGCAGTAGTTGTAGGATGGTTTGTACAGTTATGATTGTAGAGGGTCAGTGCTGCAGGTAGATGGAGAGTCGGGCTCCATCTGGTCTCTTTAGCACCATCTGACGGAGATGTGTCAAATAGCAACTCCTACCATCAAAACACTGCTCTAGCACCTTGTGGAACTCAGGTCGGATGCAAATGACATGAGGTTGCAGGATGCGATGCCAGGTCTCATATCTAAAGCGGTGGAGGCGGACGCCGCGGCAGTTGTCAATTTTGATGACAAAGTTCTGTCTTCGTGTTTCGGCTGCCTGCTCCTCCCACACTGCTGATGGAGCTAGGCTGCTTCCCTGGTTCTGGTTACCCACCTGAACGGCGGCGGCCCTGGAACCAAGGAAGTAGGCGGAAGCTCCATGGAGTGCGGGTGGGGCGGTGATGACAGCCTTGAGGCTGGAGGGTTTGGTGGCCTCCTCCCTCTGCTGCCTTGCCTCTGCCCACACCGGACCCATCGTCACGTCCTCCTCGAGCCAGTTAAGCATGCGTTGGTGTACTGCTTCCTGTGGAGGACTGACGCCGTCGATATCGAGCATCCAGGGTGGGTGGGGAAGTTGTAGGATCCTGGTGGCCAGCTGGTCCATCCAAGGGGAGTTAGCATAGTGATCCTTGAGGCGGATGGTTGGGAAGGGGCTGGAGAGGGTGCCGATGGTGGCCCAGAACTCGGAAGGAGAGAAGGAAGTGCCCATGTCGTGGCAGGAAGAGAGTTGGACTTCAGCCAAGCAACCTCGGTGGGGCTTGAGGAAGTTGAAGACCAACTGCTTGGGAACTCCCTTGAAGTTGCAGAAGTCGAGGATGAGCGCTTTATTGTAAAAAGCACATCCTCTTGAAGATCAGCAGCATTGTCATCAGGCCCTTGCCACTCAAGCTTTGCAGCACTAGTTTTTCTGCGGAGATGTGCCAGAAGTATTTCATGAGGTGTGGCATTTCTGGACCAGACATTTGGTCAGTGATTTTGAGCATGGTGCCGATTGTGCTCCTAGTCAGGCTCGCCCTCTTTTGCTTCTTTATTCACTGCGTTCCCTCTGGCTGTTTGGTTTCCAATGTGAGGGCTGCGGAATGAGAAGAAGAGGGGGAGGGTGGTGGTGGGTCGAGGCAAGGTGTCTTGGATGGCGGCTTGTCATCCTCCTCTTCCCCCGGAATGGCCTCATTGATGAATTTCTCCAGTCTGATCTCCAGTCTGTTCTGCGCTGTCACTGTCAGTGAGCAGAAGTGGACCTTGGGCAAGGTCTCCCAAGGTGCACTGTCCACTAAGCGATGCCACTTGCGGCAGACAAGGCGAGTGCAGGCGAGACTGTGTCCATCCAGACGTTGTAAGATCAGCTCCAACGTCTCGTTCGGCAGATCATCAAGTGTTGGCGACGTCGTAGCTGGCATAGCTGTGGCAGGGCGGGAGGGGTATGGACAAAAAGGGTACCATCCATCTTTCCCCGGCCGGGCCCCGGGCAGAGAGAGTGCACCTGAGGGGGCATCCGTGTCCTCTGCTGTGTCCGCATCAGCTTGGAGCTGTCTCCGGTTGAAGCGTAGCCTTTGATAGTGGCGTTGGAGTACCGGTCGGCGGGGATTGTTTGGGGAGAGTCAGTCTAGCTGATTTTCTATCAAGGCAATTGCTAGCAGCACGTGGTCCACGTCGGTGTAGTCTCGGTGGAGAGGAGGTGGTGGGTTTGCCCTGGGTTGGCCATTGACGGTGCTGTCCGTGGTGACGGCTAGCAGCTTGGTGCCCGTGATGGTGCCGGTGTCTGGGCATGGTGTCTCTAGAAGAATGCGCGCTTCATGGTAGAGGACGTCGGACATGGCCAGGAACTGTGCATATCCTTCGCCGTGCACGTTGTGGAAGTGAAGGTTGGCCAAGTTCTCCGGATGGAAGGTTCCCTGGGCCACGAGCTGTTCCATGATGGAACACCATGAAGTGTCACTGGCATGGGTGCAGTTTGGACAGTGATAGGTTGCTGAGTCATCCTCCAACAGTCATTGACAGACTATCACTAGCAGTCCAGCGTCCATCAGTCCCAGGATTGGTCCCAGTTCCTCTTGAACGCAGGCCAGGCATTGGTGTCATTGACTGTTGTTGCAGCTGACTTTGTCATCCAGAGCAACGACTTTGCAGCACCGGTCACACAGGGAAACAGCGAAGGGCAGGTCAGTGGACATGATGTCATTCTGCGTCTCCGTGATCTGGTGTGCATGGGTGCAGTGGCGTTCAAGCCTGTGCTTAGTTTCCAGCTACAATCAGTCTCTACCTTAGTTTGTCTTGTCAACTTGGAGGTCACAAGGCACGTTTGGTTCCGCAAGGAGGCTCCGTTGTGGATAGAATTGAGACTGCAGGCGCGTCGGTGGTGGTAGAAACAGTGTGCCGGAGGAAGACTTAGTCGGTCGTCATGCTAGCCAGATGGTGCTTCTCTCGTACAGACCTCTCTGGTCCGCTAACAAGGTTCTACGCAGATCACTTGTCATCAAGTCATCTGCGAATCGAGCGCTAGAGCCAGTAGCCGTCCAAACTAGTCTTCCTCTGTCAATGGTTGACGTTCCCTGGGCAGACGGCAGATGAGGGCCGCTTGGATTGGGTATTGACGACCGGCTGAGAGTCCTATCAGGACAGGTGGAGACGTGTCCTGAGGCGGGACCTTCTTCTGATTCAGTGCCATGCTCTAGTCCAGTGTTTGTGGAGGCCGCTTTTTGCGAGGGGTGCAAAAAGGCTAGGGGTGGTGGCAGTGCGGAGTCATTAGTTGTCTGAGCTTAGCTGCTCCTTGGAGGACGCTTTTTCTGGAGGGGGCAAAAAGAAAGGTGTGGTGGCAGGGGGGATCATTAATCACCCACAGATTGCCACTCCTTGGAGGCTGTTTTTTGTGGCTTGCACCAAAAAACGTAGGCCCACGGAGGGAGGGGCAATTAGTCCTCCCTCTCTTCTTGCCGCCTTTCTTGCAAAGACTGGGTGAGCAGGTTCCTGATAGTGGAGGCAAGGGGGGTTTGCAGGGGAGTGTGTGTGTGGCGCTGATGAGCGGAGTGTACAGATAGGGGGTGCAGGCCGGGGGAGTTTGCAGGGTGCCAAATAGTAGGTAGGAGGGCTGAGGCGAAGATTGAAGCTCAGAGTTTGAGGCCAAGCCTTTGCTTGCCAGACGGATGCTGCCGTGCACCTTATGACTGTCTAAACAGTCGTAATATGCTGCGCCAAACAGATCTCAAAGAGTCTGTTTCCTCTAAGCAGCCACTTTTAGGCTGTCGAAGCAGATGCCTGGTAGTCTGCGCTTGTCGGATCAGCCTCCTAGTTGGCTGCAAAGCAAACTCCAAGTAGTCTGCTTGTGTTCGAATCAGCCGCCTGTTTGGCTGCAAAGCAGGCTCGAAGTAGCCTGCACTTGTACACTCGGCTGCCGATTTGGCTGCGAAACGGACTCTTAGTAGTCCGCACTTGTCGAAGTCAGCCACTTGTTTGGCTGTGAAGCAGGCTCCGAGTAGTCTGCTCTCGTCCAGTCAGCCATCTGTTCGGCTGTGCAGCGGACTCCTAGTGGTCCGCACTGACGAGATCAGCCACTTGGTTGGCTGCGAAACAGACTCCAAGTTGTCTGCGCTCATCCAGTCAGCCGCCTGTTTGGCTGCGAGGCGGGCTCCTAGTGGTCTGCACTGACAAAGTCAGCCACTTGGTTGGCTGCGAAACAGACTCCAAGTAGTCTGCACTCATCCAGCCAGCCGCCTGTTCAGCTGCAAGGCGGGCTCCTAGTGGTCCGCACTGATGAAGTCAGCCACTCAGTTGGCTGCGAAGCAGACTCTGAGTAGTCTGTGCTTGTCCAGTCAGCTGCCTGTTCAGCTGTGAGGCGGACTCCTAGTGGTCCGGACTGACGAGATCAGCCACTTGGTTGGCTGCAAAGCAGACTCCGAGTAGTCTGCATTTGTCGTGTGCTGAGGGTTCATTGTCCCATTCTCCTTCCCATGTTGATAACCAGCCACCTGGTAGGCTGGGCGCATTTCTGGCCACCTGGTAGGCCTGCGCTGTCGCGAATTCTGTGCTCATCAGCACAGAGTTCCATAGAACATATTCGCTCTCCTCTGCATCCTCCTTCCATCCGTCGATGGCTCAAGGTGGCAAAAGGCGTACTAGGCCTTTGCAGAGTAACTAATGGGCCGCTGTGCCTCTGAAGAGAGAAGGAACGATGGGTTTGCAGTTCAAACCACAGTCAGAGTCCACAGAGGAAGGCTGCTGTGAAGGAATTGCTAATGACAGATGCTGTGTCATTTGTTGTTTTCATGTCTGCAGTCAGAGTCCACAGAGGAAGGCTGCTAGAGATGAAAAGCTTGACTGTTGAGACTTAGTCCTACTGTTTGCCGATTCCTGTCCGCAGTCGGAGTCCACAGAGGAAGGTTGCTGGTGGGGGATTGCAGGGACAGATTGACTCGTAGTGGCCGTTGGCCTGTGCCCAGTTCATGTTGCAGTTGAATACGACCTGGTTGCCACTGAGCTTGATGAACTAGGCTGTGTAGAAGCAGATAGCCGTAGGCTTGTGCCAGGTGCATTTCAGTCCTTCGAAGCTGAAGAGCAGGGAAGAAATATGCTGGCCATTGAAGAGTATTGACGCATCATTCTTTGGTGGCCAATTAATTGGTGCAGAATGATGGAAAGTCAATGGGCATCTTGAGGCTGTAGGTGGAGATCCAGATGCCACAGCCGATGCAGATTTGCACCATCAAAAAGGTCAGCAAATCTTAGTAAGACGCAGAGTAGAAACCAAAGTTCCATAGATATCTTCTTTTATCCGTTTTTAGGATAATAGAAGTGTTGAAGATAGATTCGCCGAATTTAGTTCATTAAAGTAAAACTTTAATGCTATAGTTGGCAATATCTTGAAGGGCAGAATCAATGCCGCTCCTTTCAGGCCTCTTGGAAGGATGAAAGGAGGAAGAAGGTTTGCAGATGATTGTCGGTGTCCATCTGTATGCTGGTCAAGCGGCGTTTGCTGGAGCAGGTCTGGGCCTTCTGGAGCTCCACATAGGGTGCTTGGAGGTATAGATGGAGTGGGGTTGAGAAGTGGTAGGGGACTGTCGGCGTCCATCTGTGCACTGTCCAAGTGGCACCGGCTGGAGAAACTCTGCATCTCAGAGATGCCCAGCTAGGCGTGCTTGGTGGAGCAGAGCGCACTATTGGCCACTCTTTGCCTGTCAAGGTTGGAGGAGGGTTGGGGGTAGAGGGAGGGTGCTGTGAAGACTTCCAGATATGCTGGCGGTGCAAGAGGCTATGTTCTTGTAGCAGCAATAGAAGAGGCTGGTCTTCGGCTCCTGTCCCTATGAGGAGTAGAAAGAGGGTTTGAGGATGTGATGGACAATGGTGTTGGCGCGTTTGATGCGGGTGCTGTCCATCTGACTGTGGTCATTCTAGGCCTTGGCCACCTGGCTCAGGCACCAGGCCTTCTAGGCCCTGGCCAGTTGGCTTAGGTTACTGTTCAGGGTACCCTTCTCTCTCGCCCGGCGGCGAAAGTAGAGGCTGAGGTGAGAGATGAATGAAGATGGGTGCATATGTCAGCGGTGCGAAAGGCAGGCTGTCTCAGCTAGGCAAGGCTTAGGTGCCTGTCGCACTTGAGACTGTGAGGGGGGAGAGGGATGAATTGAGGTGGACGCGTACATCGGGGGTGCACTAGGTAGGCATGTGAGGCTTGCAAGGCATGGGCATCTTGCACAAGGGAAGCCACCAGAGGGAGGGCAGGGGGCCTGTGGCCGCGCAATTGTGGCATCAAAGAGTGATGAGTGCTTTTCGAGGGTAGGGAGAAAGTAGTACTTTCTGTTTGCCTCTGTCGACGATGAAGGTTGGCCAGATTGAGTTGCACAAGTTCCGCAGCTCGGGATGCCAGTCTGTGGCAAGACAATTTAGCGCAGCTTGGGATGACAGTGTCCTGTCTGCTCAGGTTTATGGCAGTGAGCTAATTGCCACAGCTCTGTATGACAGTGGCCAATCTGCTCAGGTTTACGGTGGCAAGGAGCTTTCTGCAGCTTGGGATGTCGCCAGGCAAATTGTTCAGGTTGATGGCTGCAAAGAGGTTTACGTGGCTCGGGATGATGCTGAGCAATTGTTCAGGTTGAAGGCTGCGAAGAGGTTTACGCGGCTCAGGATGACGCTGAGCAATTGTTCAGGTTGAAGGCTGCAAAGAAGTTTATGCAGCTCAGGATGACGCTGAGCAATTGCTGAGATTGGTGGCTGTGTGATTGTCACAGGCCCTAGGCTGTGAAAGGGACGCAGCTTGGGATTACAGGTACGATGCTGAGCTTGACAGGTGGGCGGCGTAGGAGGAACTGCCAGTGCAGATTGTCAGTAGGCTGCTCCAAAAGAGGCTTTGACGAGTTGTGCAAACTTTAAGTTTAGTTCAACTCTTGCCTCCTTTTGGAATTGTCAAAAGAAGCGTAGATAGAATTTGCATACATCAATAGATAGTGCAAAGTCTGGCAGACAACGAATTGATTGCAGTTGGCCAATTTGTCGGTGTGCATGTGGAAGCTGTTGGGAAAGCCGTCCAGGTTTCCATAGGCCAGGTACACCACTGACCTCTTACTGTTAGGCATAGTAAGGAGGGGGTGATAGTGGGGGCCTTTGAGGAACTGGATAGGGCGTCTTCCTAGGGGCAGAGCTTCATGGTGCTGTATGCATTCATGGAGCTGCCAGAGTTGAAGACGACGTAGAGGCTGCACTTGCTCTGCTTGATGCCAGAGCAGGAGACGGGCAGCAAGTAGTAGCCGCAGTCAATCAGAACGGATTCTGGAGGCCAGTTGGTGTTGCTGATGGCAGACTGGAAGTGGCAGAGGCTGCAGTCAAAGCCATCCAGCATGCCACACGGGTTGCAGTCCGCGATGTTCAGGTTCCAGTTGTGGCCGTCCAGGAAGCCATAGCAAAATCAGCAGTAGTTGTCCAGAAGTTACACTGTCTTCAGGGACGGGCAGAAGGAGGGGGCAAAGGTCTCTGGAGGAGTCTTTGTGGGCAGCGTTGATTGTCAGGGCATACGCAGTGGGCAGAGGCCTTGAAGGCGTTGCGCTCACAGTTGATGCTGTCCATGAAGTAGTCCTTCTGGCCGTTGGCGGGCAGGCTGGGGTTGCAGAGGACCGGCAGGCCGTAGAAGCCACAGTGGAGGCAGTCCACTAGGCTGCGCCTGTTCAGGTCGTTGTCAACCATCGAAGAGTAGAGGCCAATTCTGAATCGGTTTCATTGATTGTCTTCCAGTTTCTTGGTCAAAGATTTATGTAATCATAAGAGATTAGTAAATCTAGACAGGCGATGTCAAAAGACAGCGGCCGATTCTGAATCGGGCTGGTCTCTTTTCCAGCGATGCTCAAAAGTTTACAAATCCGAAAGGATTTTGTAAACGGTATTGCTGGCGAAGATTGCAGCAGGCAGCAGTGAGTTTTGAAAACTGACTGGAGCCAATTTTTGAACTCTAGCAGCAAAGATGAAGTTTCTGATGGTTAGCTGGCAGCTGCAGGGAATTTCAGAATCCATTCAAGGATAATGAAATTGCCATCGATGGTGCTTGCGTAGACGGCATGAAAATAAACTTTGCAGTTAATTTTTGATGCCCCAGCAGCGATGTCGATTCTTGTCTTGATCGTCAGTGGAGAATGATATCGCAAAATCCGTAAGGATAGAGTGAAATCATTCGAAGTGGGCTGGTGTCGAAAAGGAACTTTTCAGTTCATTTTCGGTCCCTTTGCAGCAAAGTACGGTGGCAATGACGTTGATTGATGTCATCGATGATGTTGATTGATGTAGAGAGTTTTGCAATATCCTTTCAAGGATGGTGTGAAACTCTGGGCTAGGATGTTGCTGGTGAAGAGCGGATATTGAAAATAGACTCAAAGTCAATTTTCAATTCCTTGCAGCATAGTCGCAGATGTCATCGAATCAAAATTCACAAAGCCGGCCATGGCTGAGTGAATTTCTGTCACTGCAGGTGAGCTTGTCTGGCAGCAAAGCAAAAGGCAGGCGATTGCAGGCTGGTTTTGGTTCACTGTCCTGTCGCGGTAGATCGGTGACTTGAACAGTTTGACTTGAATGCCATCGTTAGAAGGCGGCAATATCAAAGGCTGAAGTTGTCAAAAGGGCGCAGTGGGCGGAAGTTGGGCCGGGCATTGTAGTAGGCTTTGTAGAGGTGGTAGGTCGGAGGGTACAGCTGAGCAAACCAAGCTCTCTGTTCTACCAAATGCTGTGGTGAATTGCAGCAGTAACGTAGCGAGATTCTCTTAAGTCGGTCACTGAGCAGGGAAAATAGGGACGACAGGAGGGGGTTATAGACAAGACTGAACTGAACTCTCTTCCGCCCGCGCCATCAACTCAAGGTCGACAAAACCGGCTTAGGAAACGCCACAAGTACAGACATATGTGATGTATGCTCTTTTTAAAGTGGCAATAGAAGGGGAGTTGAAGGCCTTGCACACAAGAAAAGATTCATGGTTAGTTTGCACAATGGCTGAAAATCTGAAAATCAATTTAGTGTATGACATCCAAAAATCTGAATTGTTGCCCTGTGCCCGTCAGGCTGACAATGCTTCACAAAACATCCACTGTGGGCCATAGAAACCATATTATGAGCTCCTGCTTTATGACATAGTGCAAAATTAATTGCTTTTTAATATTCAGACATAAAAATGGGGGTCAGCAAAAAAGTGTCCAACCAATTATCAACCCTATCAGAAATCCTGTCTTAAACATTGCATTTGCTAATCCCAAGTCTTCTCCACTCTTGGGTGAGGAATGCGGATGTGAAATATGATGATTGACAATAGGCCTGGCCTGGCGTTCTGCACGATATTCATTCATTCTCAATGTTCTCATGTTATTGTTGCCACTGTTTTGGTTATGTACTTTATCCCTCCTGTCTGAAGAGAATTGGCGATTGAGAGGTTTAGTTGGCAATAACGAAATTGGATTCTGATCGATGGGCGGAGGTAGCTCTCTTCTCTGAAGCTCATAAACCTACTACAGCAAGAAGACTGCGATGGTGGCATCTGCGATTTCTTTCTGCGTGCTGGAAAAGACCACCACGAGACGGAAGTAGGTTCATATTTAGCTCATACCAGATTTTTGCAATAAGTGTATGTTTGTAAATCAGACAAAAACTAGATTTTTTACATATTGCAAAAATTAAAATCATGAGCATACGTGTGAGTTTGTTTCAAACCTTCCCATCTTCTAACCTGGCATTTGCCAATTGTCAAAATTCAGAAATTCACTCCTCCACATAGATGCTGCCTAGGCCAGCTGGGCTGTGTTCAGCAGGGTGGTCAAGAAGACGCCTAGCAGAGTAATCCATGCATCCTTGAACTCCAAGCACTCTGACCAGCATGAAATCAGCCCTACATGCATTAGTGGTGTTGCGCAAGCGCGCAGAAGTGTGAGCCAAGTTTCTACCATAGTTGTCCTCCCTTTAGGAGACGTGAGTATGTACTCCGAGTGACCCTCTTGGGAATGTCTCTGGCGGCAAAAGTCTCCCGCTTACTTCTTGCCCAGCATCTCTCTCTGTCCCGCCATTTCTAGAAGCTTCTCTGGCCCTGTGCGTACCCTCTCTCCACACTCCCTTCAGTCGCACTCTCCACCTCCTCTCTCTCTCATACACCCCATTTCAACACTTCCACTCCTACCCCTTTGAATTGCTACCCCAAACGCGATTCTTTTATGAGTTCCTTTTGAAGTGTTTGAAGCTTCCTTAGCAATTAGAGAGGTGTTGTTTTAGTGCCCTTTCAGGAGTGTTTAACTCTTGCTTTATTTGATAAAGTAGGAATTCGCGAGGGCCCATTTTAGTTGCTATGCTGAGTTTAAGATGCACTTTTAGTGTTTTATCCTTGCATTGCAATTGGTTATTACCCAACGTATTCAGGAGAGAAAAAAGGCAATCAAAGAGAGAGAAGCCAAATGGACAAGGCAGAGCATTGAGGAATCCCACACCTCAATTTGGAGCCTGTACCAGCCTACTCCTGCCATCCAAGTCAAGTGGCCTGGAGTCCAAGAACCTCAAGCTCTTCTAGGGGGACCCTGCTGAGGCACTCCCCCACCACCTTGGTCCACCTCTCTCTTGGCAACCTGTCCAGCCTGCCTGCCTGCCTCTCCACCTGATTCCAGGGAACCAGCCAGGGCACCAGCTCCAGGGCACCACCAGCTCCAGGCACCAGCACCAGGCTCAAGCTCAGGCCCCTCAGCTCCCAGCTCCAGGCCTCCCAGCTCAAGCCCCTCAGCACCAGCCTCAAGCACCAGCCCTTCAGCTCCACCAGCCCTCCAAGGATGTCCTCCAATCCCAGCCCCCTAGGCCTCTCCAAAGCCCTCCCCAGCCTCCATCCCTGCTGCTCCAGCTGCCAAGGAGGCCCCAAGGGCCACAGCGAGCGCCGCCTCACCTGCAGCTCCTGCCAGGACATCTTCTGCTTCCCCGGCCTCAACTCCCTGTTCCAGCCCAGCGGCTCCGCCAACTCCGACCTCTGGGACCACCTCTTCACCCTCCAGTCCCAGGAGATCCAGCGCCTCGCCAAGGGAGACCCGCCCGACGACAACGTCCCCCAGGCCTTCAACTACGTCTGCCCAGCCTGCCAGGAGCAGGACGGCAACCCGCACACCAGCGTGATGGAGCAGATCCTCGCCGCCGGCATCGAAACCGGCAAGGGCGCCCGCGTCACCACCGTCTACACCTACAAGGCCCCACCGCCGCCTCAGCCGGCTCCAGCCCAGGTCCAAGGCACCGACCTCAGCGCCCTCCTCCAGGCCATCCAGCAGCTCCAGCTCACCCAGGCCTCCTCCTCCGCTCCACCACCGCTCCCAAGTGCTTCCCCGGCCCCACCAACGTCCAACACGGCCTCAGGGACTACCACGGCCCCCAGTCAGCCAGTCCAGTCCTCCACAGCCTTCAAGGATGCCCGGCCCAAGCTCCCAACCTCCGCGTACGAGTTTGACGGCACCGACATGCTCAAGTACCGCCGCTGGAAGGACTGGTGTGTGCACAGCGTCATCGCCGACCCTGCCCTCACCCCCCAGCGCCAGATGGAGTTCATCCTCGCCACTCTCAAAGGCTCCGCCTACGACAAGGTAGCCGGCCTCTCCATCGTCGCCCCAGGGAGCCCTGCTCAAGCTCTCCACATCCTGGACTCCGCCTACGACAACGTCGGGATCGTGAAGCAGCGCCTCTACGTCCAGCTGTCCGAGCTCCAGCCAGTCTTCGAGCAAGACGCCGCCACCCTCGAGCAGTTCTACGACCAGGTCCAGCTCATCATCGCCCGCCTCAGCGCCCTGGGCATCCCAGATGCAGCACTGGACTCCCACGCCCACGCTGTCTTCAGCAAGCTCCCGGCCCCAGTCTCCATGAAGATCCAGGACGAGCGCCTCCGCCAGCGCCAGGAGCCAGTCCCTCCCATCCGCGACCTCCTCGAGGCCATCGCCCGCGAGCTGAACATCCTCAAGCACATCCAGCTCAGCAGCACCAGCCCAGGCCCCCTTCAGCTCACCAACTGCTTCCAAGGTGCCAGCAAGGGCCACACCAACCGCCAGCAGCAGCAGCAGCAACGCTCCCAGCAGCCGTCCAAAGGCAAAGGACCAACCAAGGCTAAGCCCCCAGGAGCTGACGCTGAACGTCCCAAGCCTGCCTGCCGCTTCTGCTCCGAGGACCATGCCTCCTCCAAGTGCTCCAAGTACGCCGATGGGTCTGCACGGCACAAGCGCGCCCAGGACCTCGGCCTCTGCTTCAACTGCTTGTCCAAGAAGCACGCGCTCAAGGACTGCCCCTCCAAGCTCAACTGCTGGACGTGCCGACAGCGCCACCACTCGGCCCTCCACGACGCCATGGGCAAGAGCAGCACTCCGGCGACCAACCTCAGCCTCACCGCCAACGGCAAGGCCTCCATCCTCGCCACCTTCCAGGCTTCCATCGCTGCTCCCAC
Organism: Ptycholaimellus sp. GST1_10; assembly: GCA_030248095.1. NCBI lineage: Eukaryota > Metazoa > Nematoda > Chromadorea > Chromadorida > Chromadoridae > Ptycholaimellus > Ptycholaimellus sp. GST1_10. Next base: position 17,283 of record JASANA010001880.1, read on the forward strand.
CCCAGCCCGCCGACACCAAGTCCACGGCCTCGCCCTCATGGACTCCGGTTCGAGCATCACCTGGCTCCGCAAGGACCTCTTCGATGCCCTCCAGCCCCGTCTCCTGCCAGCGGAGACCCTCGAGGTGTCCTTCGCCGACCGCCCCAGGCCCGAGCTCATCACAGTTCGCCCCGGCTGGCTGGACCTCATCGCCCTCAACGGCTCCCGCCTCGCCTTCAAGGCCTACCCCCGCTGCCAGCTCTGCCCAGACCAGGAGCTAGGAGGCTACGAGCTCCCCAAGGACATCCTCAAGCGCCTCGCCGGCTACGAGGTCACCAACCTCCCCAAGGCCAAGCCCAAGGTCTACTCCGTCGCAGTCCTCATCGGCCTCGACATCCACGAAGCAGTCGAGGGCACCGTCAAGCTGGCTCTCACGCCCCAGCTCTCCCTGCTCCACAGCCCCTTTGGCTCCATCCTCCGCGGCTCTGTCACCGGCGTCTCCAGCTCAGGCCCCAAGCCAACCTGCAGCTTCCTCATCCAGGCCAAGCCCCGCCCCAGCCTCTCCAGCCTCGTCGCCCGCCAATCGGACCTCGAGCTGGTCGGCCTCCAAGCCGGTGCAGACAAGGCCACCACCGAGGCAGAGCACCGCACCGAGCGCCTGCTCAAGTCCATCTCCCGCAACCCCGAAGGTCGCTTCGTTGTTCCTCTCCCCTTCAGCTCCCAGGCACCGCAGCTGGCCTCCAACTTCGGACAGGCCTTCCACCGGGCAGCAGCAGCCTTCGCCCGCCTCTCAGCGACAGAGCGCGACGCCTACTACAAGGAGTTCCAGGAGCAGATCGACCACGGCATCCTAGCCCCGGTCCACGAGGAGCCACCGCCCGGCACCCTGGTCCACCACCTGCCCCACTTCGGAGTCCCCAAGCCAGACTCCCTCCACACCAAGGTCCGCCCCGTCGTCGATGCATCCACCAAGGCTGGCCATCCACCCGTCTCCCTGAACGACCTCGTGGATCCAGGCCCCTGCCTCCTCACCAGCCTCGTCGCCGTCCAGCTCCGCCTGCGAGCGAGCCCCTACATCCTGGTCGCCGACCTCGCCAAGGCCTTCTACTCCATCGGCATCGCCCCCCAGCACACCCACGCCCTCCGCATCATCCTGCCGCAAGACCCACAAGCGCCTCTGGACCGGGACAACTTCCAAGTCTACGCCTACCAGCGGCTGATCATGGGCTGCTCAGCGTCGCCATGGATCCTCCAGGCCTGCGTCCGACTTCTCGTCCAGGACGCCATCTCCAAGGGCATCACCCACGGCCTCACGACTACGGAGCTCAAGAGCCTCCCCAGCTACCTCTACGCTGACAACGTCGTGATGGGCTTCGAGCAGCCAGAGGATGGACAGCGCCTAGCCCAAGGCCTCCAGAGCCTCTTTGCCTCCGCCTGCTTCCACCTCCGGGACTTCGCATCCAACCTCCCCGATGCCTTCCCCAAGCTTCCCAAGAGCGACTGCCTCGACGTCGCCTTCCTCAAGAACCTTGGCCTCCAGTGGTACCTGGACACAGACGAGCTGGGCATCACGCAGCCTAGCTGGAGCGACATTGCCTCAGGGAGCCTCAGCAAGCGCAAGCTCCTCAGCGCCACCAGCCGCGTCTATGACCCTCTCGGCTTCGTCCTCCCAGTCCTTCTCCAAGGCCGTCTCCTCTTCCGCGATGCCAACACCCCCGAGAGCACCTGGGCCACCGCCGTCCCTAAGGAGATCCGCGACCGCTGGCTGACCCTGGAGCAGGACCTCAGCAGCGTCGGCCTCCTCCGCCTTCCCCGCATCGCCCTGAGCCGCAGCGCTCCCACAACCCTGGCCATCTTCGCAGATGCCTCGGTCTCCGCCTTCGGCTGCTGCGCCTACGCTGCCAGCCCCGGCACACCCCCGGCCCTCCTCTTCGCCCGCTCCCGCCTGGTGCCAGAGAAGGACAAGGGCCTCCTCATCTCCATTCCCCGCTCCGAGCTCTGGGCAGTCGTCCTCGCCGTCCAAACGGCAACCTTCCTCAAGGCCTCCTACGACCTGGTCCAGTTCCTCGACACTCGCATCTTCACCGACTCCGCCATCGTCCTCGCGTGGATCCACGGCACCTCCCCAGACCGAGCCTACGAGAACCGACGAGTCGAGGAGATCAAGGCTTCCATCCCCAGCTCCGCCATCGCTCATGTCCCCAGTGACCAGAACCCGGCAGACTGGCTCACCAAGCCCCGCGACCTCAAGGAGATCCTGGCCAAGGACAGCCTCTACGTCTACGGCCCCGCCTTCCTCCGCTCTTCCCCGGACCAGTGGCCCCGCTGGGCTCCAGCCACGGACCAGGCCGTAAGCCCTGCCACCCAGGTGGACCAGGCCGTCAGCCCTGAGCCGGACCCTGGACCCAGCGCAGCTGCTGCTCTCCTCTTCCCAGCTTCCACGGCACCCAAGGTGGACATCAGCTCGCTCCCAGCCTCGGCCGCAGCCGCCGACGCGCCCGCAGCCCCTCCAGTCCTCCTTCCCTACCGCCCGCTCCCAGCCTTGGCCGCAGTCGCCGAGGCGCACGCAGCTCAGCCAGTGCCCCGCGGGATCCTGCCCTCCTTCCCCCACCCCCCTCCCCCCCCCACAACCAGCTCCAGCCCCTCCTCTCCATCGGTGCCAAGGTCCTCCGTGCCATCCCCCGCCTCGCAGCCCGCCTCGGCCTCCCAGAGCCCCAGCTGCCCGGCTTTCCCACCCCGTCCTCCAGCGAGTTCAAGCTCCGAGCAGCAGTCAAGGACTCCCTGCTCAAGGACATCAACCGCGCCGCCTACCAGGCCCTCGTCACTGATGCAGCTCAGGCAGACCAGCGTCCAGCCCAACCAGCAGCCCGTCGTCTCCGCCTCCAGCTACAGGCCCAAGTCAACTCCGAAGGCTGCGTCCGGGTCGGCAGTCGCTTCTCAGCAGCCAAGCCCTCCGGCCTCCCTCCGCTCCTTCTCCCCCAAGGTCATCTCCTAGACCTCCTCATCTTCGACGCCCACCTCCGGCTAGGACACGCACCCAAGTCCGTCGTCCTGGGCTACCTCCGCCAGCGCTACTGGTTCACCAAGGGCAAGCTCACCGTCGCTTCGGCCCTCCGGCGTCTCTGCCAGCCCTGCCGGATCTGCAAAGCCCCTCGCCTTGCCCGCCCAGCTGATGCTCAGCTCCCGCCCCAGCGCATCAGCCTCAACCGCCCCGCCTTCTCCGACATCCTTGTCGACCAGGCAGGCCCGTTCTACATCCAGCTCCCCAGCGGCCCAGTCAAACGATGGGTCCTCGTCATCAGCTGCGCCGCCTGCAGAGCCTTCCACCTGGAGCCACTCAAGGCCTACAGCGCCCATGCCGTCTGCAACGCCTTCGACCGCTTCTGGAGCCGTCGCGGCCTCACCACCGGCACCATCTGGCTAGACAACGCCACCGCCTTCCAGGCAGCGTCCAACGCACTGGAGCCCGTCCTCCGCTTTCGCCAAGGCCTCCCTCTCCCCATCAGCCTCGTCGTCTCCAAGCACGACCTCCAGTTCCAGCTGACGGGTGGTATGTAGCGGGTTGAAATGTAGGCTTCAGAAACCAATGCCATTCTCGCTCAGTTCAATGGATTTCAATGAGGTTTTCTCTGAAGATAGTGCACAGAGCTTGACCATTTTCCAAAACAAGTATATGCGCAAAGCGCAATAGGTGACCGCAGAGTGCATCCTATATATGAAATTTTGTCACTCAAAAAATCAAGTCTGTGGTTTCTCAACCAATTTCAAAAGTAAGCACAGATTTAGAATCAAAATATAAGACTTGTGAACAAAAAATCAAGTCTTCTAAGTGATTCTCAAGACTTCAGGTACTACAGCGCAAAAGCCGTATATTGCAATTTTCCAATTTTCTACCCAGAAAAGTAATGTTTCAAATGCTCCAGGACCAGTTCCACCCCTCCAGATCTTCCTAAAATTTTATGACCTTTCAGCAAAAAAAAGTTTGTCCAAATCCGTTGAGAATTTGCCATTTCTCAACATACCCCATTTTTCAACCTTTCTACCCAAAAAAGTAATGTTTCAATTGATCCAGGACCAGTTCCACCCATCTTGATCGTTCTAAAATATTATTACCTTTCAGCAAAAAAAAAGTTTGTCCAAATCCGTTGAGATTTCGCCATTTCTCAACATACCCCATTTTCAAACTTTCTACCCAACAAAGTAATGTTTCAAATGCTCCGGGACTTGTTGCACCCCTCCAAATCTTCCTAAAATTTAAATACCTTTCAGAAAAAAATAAGTTTGACAAAATCCGTTGATAATTGAGCATTTTACAGCATACCCAAATTTTCAACCTTTCTACCCAAAAAAGTAATGTTTCAAATGCTCAAAAACTGGGTCTACCCCTCCAGATCTTCCTAAAATATGGTTACCTTTCAGGAAAAAAAAGTTTGTCAAGATCCGTTGAGAATTCGGCCGGGGCTAGCATTTCCAGATACATATATATATATATATATATATATATATATATATATATATATATATATATATATATATATATATATATATATATATATATATATATATATATATATACTAGTAATATTGGTCAGTGGCCGCGCTTCGCGTGGCCACCTTCTTGGTTGCTATGGAGAACAATAGTCATAAAGAAGCAAAAGAAAAAAGCAAAAAGTAAGGGTTTTGTTTCCTTTGACACTGACTGTAGCACTGACTTTATTATTCTAAATTTATTTAGAAGGTTGCGCAAATAACAAAAAAGTATCTTCAAATAAATGCAGTTCAGACGACATCTACAATGCTCCACTTCAAATGAATTGAAGGGCTCGCTTCTCCAGCAAGAAGCACATGTTACCTTATCAACGATTACCTCCTTATTCCCTTTATAACTGCCTTGAGACATCAGATCTCTGAGTAGAGCCATAATCGCTAAAATTGGCTTAACTCATTTTAAATTTTCTGTACAAAAATTTTAGAAAGTTGAACAAATAAATATATGATCTAAAACAGAATTGTTTTGCCTTGAATTAAAAAAAAAGTCCGCCAAGAAATGTTGAAAATTGATGGAGCTATGAGGTTGCAAAGTTAGAAAATGTCCAAAATGAGCACATTTTCGATGTTTTCAATATTTTCGAGGATTCAGGCGCAGGTGCGGCGATATGCCAGATACTGCATTTTTCAAGACCTATCCAAATTGGTATCATATGCCAGGATAGGTGGAGAATCCAGTAGGACCGAGGCCACCCCCAAAATGGCATCACCCGTATTATATAAGATATATATATATACATATATATATATATATATATATATATATATATACATATACATATATATATGAGGACAAAAATTGAGTAACCTCTATAGACCGCGGAGCGGCCCTTCGGGCTGCTCCGCGGTCAAAAACGTACAGCTTGCAAGAGCTGAAAGAAAAAAACTTTTTCAATGTGTCCCCGGGGTGCACAATTTTTTCCTCCTACATTTGGATAAAGGCGAAAATTTTTTGTTGTCGTTTTCTCATCTTATTATGTTTATTGGATAGAGCTTTCTCTGATGCATCTGGGATGCTAATTCGTTTTTCCTAAATAGGAAGATTGAAAGTTATGGGCTTCGGAAAATGGGCTGAATTAGGTTAAAATAGACTAAAGTCAGTTATATAACCGTTTATATAGTTACTTAACTCTGCAATGTTTCTGCTATTTATTTGGTAACTAAGATTAATTCAAAGTCAGAAAGCAATTTATAAGGCAACCCGCTAAGTTAACGTTTGTAGGCAAGCTGGGTTGCTTTTCTATACATGTACATATACATATATATATGAGG
>JASANA010001882.1:0-55519 GCA_030248095.1 Ptycholaimellus sp. GST1_10
CTCCTGACTCCAGCCTGGAAGCAGACGCCTTTCAGGACCCGGTAGGAGAACCGCACCAGGTGGTGAACCCGGAACCGGTGGAGGACCAGAGAGACGCGGACGCCGCCCAGCAGGTCGACGAAGCCGCCGCCCATGCCCTCCATCAAGCCCAGGCCGCCCTCGCCCGAGACCACCGGGAGCTTGCCGTCCAGCAGCGCCTGGTAGAGCAGCAAACAGCCGCCGCCGAGGAGCGCCGCCAGGAGCTTGTAGAGCGGGAGCGCCACCACCAGCAGCAGCTCGACCTCATCGAGCAGCGCCAGCAGCAGATCCGCCAGGAAGAGGCCGCCCTCGACCTCAGGCTCGCCGAGGAGCAGCGCATCCGGGAGGAGCTCGAGCAGGTCCAGCAACAGCTAGACCGGCAGCACCAGGCCCAGCGCGAGGTTCAGGAGCAGCAGGAAGCAGCCGCTGCAGTAGCCGACGCCGTCGCCGCCGCCGCAGCAGCAGCAGAAGCCGCCCGGGCCCTTGCTGAAGCCGAGGTTCGCGCTCTCTTCCATCAGCTCCCCCTCCAGCTACCCCCGGCCCCCGCCGAGCCTCCGCCCCCTCCACCTCTGGCTGCTGAAGAGCACCAGGTTCCTCCTCCTCTCCTACAACCCGTTGCAGTGATGGCCGCAGACAACCCCGATGCCGCCGTCTTGCCCAATGGCCAGGGCGGGGCCCTGGTCGCTCCCCCAGTGGCCGCCCCCGTTGCCCGCCTGGACCTCCGCGCCAACTTCCGCTTGCCCAACCTCAAGGTCTACCGCAACCAGGCCGAGCACGGCGAGTTCTCCGACTGGTTCCGTGAGTTCCGTCGCATCTTCCAGGATGCCAACCTGGCCGATGCGGACCGCATGCAGATGCTGGTGGGCTACCTGAACGGAGAGGCCGGCGCCCAGGCCTCCCATCTCCTCGCCGTCCGCGCCGACGAGCGCCAGGAGGACCCCGCCATCGCCGCCTACACCTGGCTCACCCTCGCCGATGCTCTGGCCGCCGCCCTGGACTCCGCCCCCAGCCATCGCAGCTACCGCCGCCGCTTCCAGGACTGCTTCCAGAAAAGTGGTCAGTCCTGCACCGCCTATTCCTCCAAGCTGGTCGGGTTGGTGGGCAAGGCCTACCCTGAGCTCGGCGCCCGCGACCGCGATCACAAGGCCATGGAGCAGTTCACTGAAGGTCTCCTCCCGCCTTTCCGCGCTGCCCTTGCCCTACAGGTTTATCCCAGCCTGCAAGCAGCCTTGCAGGCTGCAAGGCGGGTGGAGGAGGCCCAGTCGAAGGGGCGCGCCCACGCCTCTTCCTTCTACTCCGACGATGAGAGCTCTGGAGCCAGTCGCAGCGCCTCTCCTGCTCCACGCCGCTCCCACCGAGGTAAGAAAGAAGCAAACCAGGTGGAGTTGTACAAGGACCCTTTTGGTGTTCTGAGACCAAATGCAGAGTGCTAGACTAATCCTACACAGCTTTATCTTGATTCTGCTGAGATTTTGAGGCTTAAGTACTATCCCCAAGAGTGAAATCATATTCTACAGATGAGACAGATCATATTCTACAGATGATTTGCTGACCATAGTTTGCCAGGAAGTAGGAAATCAAATGACCTTGAACTGTTAATATGCAGGTGCTGGGCTCCTGGTGACAGTGATTGTGTGATTTAATGGGAAGCAGCTACTAGACATCTGTCCCTACTTCCACTGCAGCTACACCTGGGGCATCAAAATGCAAGCAAAGCAGAACAAGCGAATATGTGGCCTTGTCACATTTGGAACCTGGAACCTGAATGGGAATCGAGCCTTCATTATCAACAACTCTCTCCCATTGAGACACTTGCATACAATTTAACAGTGATTGCAAGTTATCGCTAATGTTGAAGCTGTTGCCTGAGGCCGGGGAGAAAGAGGAGGAAGAGGAAGATCAGAGGTGCTGGAGGCAGACACAAGATCCCTTGCCAAGGACAAAAGGGTTTATTTGAATACTGGCACCAAAGCATAGACCCACTTAACGAGTTTTAGCCTAATTAAGTCTATACAATGACAGGTGAGTGTTTGCCAGAAATAGGATCCTAACAAACTAAGAACCAAAGAAGCTAACCTATGAGCTAAGAAGCTAGATAATGTTCTTTGAAAAACTGTACTGAACCCATGTTAAAAACGGGAAATTTTCGGTGTTCTGTAGGGTGCAGTTCAGTTTGAAAAAAAAAATAACTGTACTGGACCCTAGTTGAAAATGGAAAATTTTGCAAAATTTTTGGTGTTCTTGTAGGGTGCAGTTCAGTTTGAAAAAAAAACTGTACTGGGCCTTAGTTGAGATAAAAAAATGCATTTTTTATGTCAAGAAGAGTGCAATTCAGTTTACATTTTTATCTCTTATAGAGTACGGTTCAGTTTGAAAAAAAAATCTGTACTGTGCCCTATTTTAACACACGAGGTAGTGCATTTAATCTAGTGTACAGTGCAGTTTATTTTTTCTCAAATAGTGTTCAGTACAGTTTGAAATGTACTGCGCCTTATAAGAACTAAAAATCGAAACTGTACTGTATGTTACATGAAAAAAAAAATTGAAAAAAATAAACTGTACTGTACTGAACGCTATAAGAAAAAAAAACTGTACTGTACTGAACGCTATAAGAAAAAAAAACTACTGTACTGAACGCTATAAGAAAAAAAACTGTACTGTACTGAATGCTATAAGAAAAAAAAACTGTACTGTACTGAACGCTATAAGAAAAAAAAACTACTGTACTGAACACTATTTGAGACAAAATAAACTGTACTGTACACTAGATTAAATTTACCCCAAATAATACTTTGCCATAACTCTTTCTAAACTCAACAAAATTAGGTACAAATCTAATTCTCAATGAAAACTAGACCTATTTCCATCTTTTTTATTCTGTCCCTCAGCCTCCAAAACCTGTCCCTCAGCCCTCATTCTGTCCCTCAGCCTCCAATGAACCTCCAACTACTTTCTTGGAGGAGTTGTTTGCTGCGATTTCTTTGAATACTGTCTTTGTAAAAGTATTCTAACATATCCCAAAACATATGGTAGGGGGCTCCCACTGTCAGTGACGCCCCCACTGGTATTGATGCACACAACGGTAAACAAGGTATTCCCGGCTGTCGCCAAGAGATGTGCGACCTTGCTTCAAGATATCACCACAACACAAACGAGAAGTGAAGAGGCGCAGAGCACACCTAACACGCAATAGTGCGCGTATGAGCACCAAGCTACTGTGGAAGTCAAAGCTAGTTAGTCGGGTGCATGCCAACAAGGAGTAGGGGCTTGTCCCCTACAAGGAGTACCTTTCAAAGATTCCAACTGAAAAGCTTAGAAGCATGCTCGGCCTCGACGAGGTCAGAACAGTGGCAGTAACATCTAGTTGTAGAGTAGAGACCAGGAGCATTGGAATGGCGTTGGAATGGGTCATAGTGCGACGACCAAGTCCATGGCATTCAAAACCTTTAGGGACCACCCCTTCACGTGCTCCACCACTATCATTCCATTCCTTCCCTCCCATCGTCCCCTCGCACTGCAACCCCCCTCCTCCGACACCGCCATCTTGTCTGCCTCCTGTGTGCCCACTGCTCTCTCCTACATAAGCCCTTCATTTCACCATCACACCATCAGTCTGCTCTCTCGCTTCGGCTTCTTGATTCGCATAAACTCTAACGTCTCCTTCTTCTTCAACACCCCAACATCGCGGCCCACGGGCACTAAGCAGGACGGTGTGGCGCCTGGAAAGGTGGCCTCACTACGGGGTGAAATTCGTTAAGACCATTAACAAGTGAGCCTTGGGGGAGAATGCATGGGGGTGAGGAGGTAAAAACCTTGAGGGGGTTAATTGGAGTGAGACAAATACTCAAAAACATCAGCCTGACGAATCAATTTGATGCTTCCTTGTTGTGTCAGCAATTTTTGTTGCATGATTTATGTCATGTGACGCTATCAATGATAACATCACTTGCACCAGCATAGCTCCAGAAAGGAAATGTTAAGGCATCAACCACCCTCCCCCCGGGGGGACCCTCCAGAGTCCCCCCCAGGGGGAGCCCTGGGGGGGACTTCCTGAGGACCCCCCCAGGGGGACCCCCAGAGTCCCCCCGGGGGGGGGGTCTTTCTGTGGCTCCCACCCTGCCTCCATTTGTGACCATTTTGCGCAAAAAACGTTGAAGCAATTAATTCCAAAATATTTTGAAATTGGGCATAGAAATGATATTTTCAGGTGTATTTGAGGCCAGAGCATCGATTTAGGCCATTGGAAACAAAATTCAAGGTGAAAATTTTTTTGGTCACTTTTGTCCCATTGGCCTGGCGCAAGGGAGCAAAGCAACCGTCAGCGCCCAGGCCCTCTTTTCGACCCAGGTGTATGTTTTGAGGGTTAATGCTAGATCTTGAAATTGATAAGGGTTTTTCTCATGACATACGAATTCAATCGCTCTGATTCTTTTTTCATTGGAAAGAGCATCCTCGAATTAGTCTGTACTCGCGAGAAACTGCCATAAAGTTTACAATTTGGTGTAGAAAAATGCAAAACAAAGTGCCGTCCGAACTCCTTCCCTGCTGCTGCCCTGCTGCTGCCCTGCTGCCCTGCTGCTGCTTCGCATCTGCTAATGAACGAGAGTAGGTATTCAATTTATCCCCCCACCCCCTATCCGGTCCTTGGGCTTCAGGTATTCGTTTAAAACTCATAGCCCTTCAATTGACCAGTTTAGCATAGGCACCAGTGGTGTAGTGGTGTAAGCGGACCGGTGGCTGGTTGAAACTGGCAGGTTCGAATCCTTCTCGTGAATAAAGTTTATAAATGGTACCATCGGCAAGCCGAAAGTAAGCTCTTTTCTCCCAAAAAAAAACAAATGCCCCGAGTGTAAAGTCAAGGAAATTTCCCTACTACGAGTGGAATCTGCTGTGTCACCTGTATTTTGTTTGAGCGCGCATGAAAAGAGCTCTTGAACTGCGCGCGAAAACAAAATGCAGATGCCCCACAAGCAGATTCCACTCGTAGTAGGGAAATTTCCTTGACTTTACACTCGGGGCATTTGTTTTTTTTTGGGAGAAAAGAGCTTACTTTCGGCTTGCCGATGGTACCATTTATGTTATAGCATAGGGCGAATCCTTTACCTGTCTGCACACTTCGCATAATTTTTCATGTGTATAAACTAAAACCCAGCAATTTTTTTTGTTAAATACCTGCATAAGGCTTTGTGGGTGATAAGCTCACAAAAGGAAATTGAGCAATACTGTTTTGCTGAAGAGCAGGAAGTTTTTTAGCAGCAAAATTTTACATCTGCTAAATTGCCCTATGTTCTAACATAGGGCTTATCTTTGGTGCTCGTCATGTTTGGGTCTATATCTCTGTTGGCTCATACCTAAGTGGCAATTCTAAAAGCAGTTTCTGGACTAAAATTTCACGAGAAATACGATGGCGAAGTTTAATTCGCACCATTAGACCAAAAATTTTGGGGAAAATCGATGTTTTTGGGAAATTTCAATTTTTCATTTTATGGCATTAATGATGTTTTTGGACAAAATATGAAAAATTTTGGTAGAAAATCTTAAAACTATTAGCATGTCAGGTTGCAGCTAATGTAGACGAACAGATCCATGCCCAATTTGCCTACTTTTGAGAAAAAAATGAGTCTGAAAATTGAGTTTTACTATAAAAAACACCAAAAACTCAAATTTTGCGACCTCTAACTTTACAGAGCTGTCCTGACCTGGATATTGAGTTTTGGCACCAAGTATATTGATGAATTTTACTTCCCACTTATTGTACTTTTGATTCCCAACATAAAAAAGGGGGGTCAAAAAATCCATGGGTCTCGGCCCTTGGGTCATTCGTGCTCTTCTCACAAAACGCCTCTTAAGTGTCAAACTGATTAAAGCAGTTCTGAAAAAAATTGCCTTCGAAATTTAAATTCGTTACAAAAAGGCGATTAGTATGAAAATTTTTTTAATCATATTACAGGATGGTTTGACTGTAGCATATGTCAATTTCCACGCCTCAGAAATAATCATGCAGCCTGAGAAAGCCAAATGTGAATAAAACTCGATACATATATACCGCTTCCTTCAGGAAAAAGGTAAGCGAAGGCAAGGAGACATTGTAGGGAACTAATTGATGTCTCAACAGCCTCCACAATTGGCCAGAGTAGGTGTGTGACCGGGCCCGGTTGATGGGGGAGAGGGGGTTTTCTCCTTTTTCCCCCCCACAGGGGTCCGGCTTTTTTTTTATGGGGGGGGGGGGGGGGGAACACCCCCCCCCCCCCCCCCTTCTTGGATTTTTTTTTCATTCATTAGAGAGGAGTTTTTTTTAATAAAATTTTTTTATTAATTTTTTTTTTTTTGGTTTTTTTTTTTTTTTAATTTTTTTTTATTTTTATTTCTCCTTTTTTTTCCCTTCCTTTTTTTTTTTTATAAAGGGGGGGGAGTAAGAATTTTTTTTTTTTTTTTCTTTTATAATAATTTTTTTTTTCTTTTTTTTTTTTTTTTTTTTTTTTTTTTTTTTTTTAAAAGAGGGAGGAGGAAGAAAGGAGAGTGGGTAAAGAAAGAGGGGCCACCACCCCACCCCACCCACCCCCCCCCCCTTTTTTTTTTTTTTTTTTTCTTCTTTTTTTTTCCCCCCCTTAGTCTTTTTTTGTTCTATTTTTTTTTTTTTTTTCTTTTCTTTCCCCCCAGACACAAAATATAAAAAAATAAAAAAAAAAATGTCAAAAACAAGGACACAACAACAAAAGGGCACGGACCAACCAGCAACCTGAGAGCGGCTGGAGAAGGCACACCCCAACCCAAGCCCCCCCCCCCCCCCCACCCCCCCTATATAAAAACCTCTCACACCCCCCCCCACACGCCCCACATAAGGGGGGAAGAGAGGAGTCTTGTGTAGCCGGCATGAGACGCAGCAGAACAAAAAAAAACAAAAAAACACTACCCACACTTCAAAAAAAAAAAAAAAAAAAAAAATAAGATAGGAGATATATCACGACAAACGAAAAAAAAAAACAAACAAACAAAAAAAGAAGAAATAACAAGAAAATTCGCCAAATTTCTCTTCAATTCCATAATCATGCTTAAAAGTGTTCTCAGCATTTAGGAAGCATTCCACACTGGCCGTCGTTGAATAGACAGGTGTTGTGAGGCAGAAAAGAGGCTATCAGGACTTGGAGCGTGGGCGGAGAGGCCAGTCAAACAAAACACAATCTCGACCAGAGAGCGCAGTGTAGTTTGAGACAGAAAGGAGGCGAGTGATGGGGGCAATGCGGGTGGCGCTGTTACTGTGCTTCTTGGTATGTGCTGCTACTGCCGGCTTCCTGCCGTTCCGGAAACAGCGCTATGCTGTGCGCATGAAGCTGAAGTGCGGAGCGAAGCCCGCCAGCGGCGTTCGCGTCCGGCTCATGGAGTATGACACCGGTTGGCAGCCCTCTGCCTTTAGGTAGTGGAGAAAGAGGGGAGTGTAGGGACTAGGGAATGAGGAGAATGCTGTTGGCTGAATTTGGAGGGGCATTGAAGGGCCGGACCCGGACGATGAGATGGACGATGGGCGGACGGACAACCAGGGCTACCTGCGCTTGGAGGGCTCTGAGCGGGAGCTGAGTGGGATCGAGCCGCGTCTGGAGATCTACCACGACTGCCTTGACATTGAGCAGAAAACCGGCATTCCGAAGGTCAACAGTCTGTTCATCTTTTTATTGCTAATACCTCATACAAGCCTTATCGGTCCCTGAAGAAAAGTATGCCTTATGCATATGTTGTTTGGGCGCAGTCAAAAAATCTCCGATTTGATCGAATGTCTCAAATACCTTCACCTTCAATTTGTCTGAGGCGTGCACTTTAATGGACTTTGAAAAGAAAAGATAAAAATTAGAGAAAAGGATAAAAAAATAGTTGCAGCCATGCCAGCGTAAGTGGAAGATCGAGCTTCCGTCATCGCCGTACGTGAATGGGCCAGACTTTGACATGGGCATCATCAACCTGGAGATGCACCTCAAGGACGAAGATCGGGACTGCATCAATTAACACACGCCTTTCTCCTATTACCATTATCATTGCTCATTTTGAATAAATAATAATCAAGGTAATAAAATGCAGATTTCGTTCCTAATTGGGTTTTGCACAAGCATTTGATTCAAATACATAGACATGTGCTTACGCACTCTTGGGAGAAACCTACGGGCAAAGTGAAATTTGTAAAGACGGTGAATAATGAAAACCGGCTGAATCAACCGATTTGCAAATGAATTACAAATAAGCCTTCTAGCTCTACTCTCTTCCCGGCCCTCACATTTGATCTCCTCATTTTAGCCTTGAAATCTTTGCAAATGCTCTCAACCATCACTTGCTGCCTAGCAATTCTAACTTTAACCAGTGCAGGTAAAGAGATCAATGGATGCTCACCTAATATTCAATCAAAACTCCTAATACCTCTAGAAATTTCGAAGTAGAGAGCGTTTAGTAGAGCCAGGTAATTGAGCCAACCTTCGCCAGCTCAGCCGCGGGGAGCAAGAGGTGTTGGTGAATGTGCACAACGACATGCGCAGCTTGGAGGCGGAAGGCAACAGCGCCGCCAACATCAACTGCCTCGTAGCACCTTCCTTCCTCCAACCCCCTAGGCCATGGATGGGGTCGAGAGTTGCAGAGCTGGGAAGCAACACTAGCAGAGAGTGCCGCCAAGGCCGCTCTCAGCTGTCAGCTGGACCTGGGGCAGGCGGGGCGAAACATGGCCAGCGTGACTGGCTCCTTTACCGACCTCAGCGGCATCGTGGTTGGCTGATTTGCAAAATAATTGAATATTCCAATCTGCCCGCCTGCCGAGGAAGGACATGAAGAGGGAAGTTGGGTATTTGTCAGTTCGAATGGTTCCTGGAGAAGGCGACGAGCCTGTACCTGCCGGAGGTGGCCAACAGGCAGAGCCTCTACAGATCCGCTAACTGCCAGGGCAACGGCAACTGCACCAACTACGCCCAGGTCATCCCTTCCTTCCAGGGAAAGGACATCCTTCAAGCTTTCAGTCTTTCAGTTGGTGATGGCGGGCGTGGGTAAGGTAGGCTGCGCACTGGCTGAGGCCTGCAACCCTCTGCTGAATGAGACGGGGGATGTGATCAGCGCCGAGGACAACCTCCTCCTCGTCTGCGACTATGACCTTGCGTAGTAGAGTATCTAATGACACTGCAGCCTGAGCTCAAACTGCTGACCTGAAGGGGGCCGGTGGAGGGAGGGGAGCTGTACAGCATCGGGGCTCTGTCGGGCGATGCCTGCACTGAGCCCCCGAGGGACGAGGTCACCGGTCTCTGCTGTGGTTGCCTTTTGGGGCTTTTGGACTTCATTTGGTGGATGTGGAATCCAGACGTTGAAAAGGTGAGAAGTGATGTATAGGTTGAATTTAGCTCTACCCACGACAACTGCTGCTTCGACTACACTGGCCATGGTGACCACTAAGATGTCGACTACAGCAGCATCTACAGCATCAACGACAACAGCCACTACTACTACAACCAGCACTGCATCTTCGCCCTCAACCTCTACAACTTCCACTTCTGTTACACCTTCTACGCCGACAACTACTGCATCCACCACATCTTCCACTACTACGTCACCAACCACTGCAACCACCACTTCACCCAGCACAACTACAACCACTACACCAAGTACAACTACAGCCACTTCACCAACTACAACTACAACCACTTCACCAACTACAACTACAACCACTTCACCAAGCACAACTACAACAACTTCACCAACTACAACTACAACCACTTCACCGACTACAACCACAACCACTTCACCAAGCACAACTACAACTCCGTCAACTACTTCCACTCTCCCAACACCATCTACACCTTCAACCACTGCAGGGCCCAGTGAATCAGGACATCAACAGACATCGAAAAATCCAACCAAGCTGTCTTCCAGGTGTAGTGGACTTTAGCTGTGAGGACGAATTTCCTGCCGGGCGCTGCTCACTGGCCAAGTGCCAGAGGCAGCCAGGCATCTACCTGGCCAAATGCCGCCGCACATGCAACAACTGCGACTGTGCCTGCCTCTTGGAGAGCAGGTGTCTGTGCAAGGAAGGCGATGCTTTGCAGTGTCCGCCTGCTGGGATGGTCCGCAGTGCGAGCGGATCTTGGCGGTGGCGGAATGCAACAGTGCTGGGTTCTTCGAGTACATTATCAGAGGCTACTGCATGCGCAGCTGCGGACGCTGTCCTCAGCCCTTGCGGTTGGCCTTCTTTGCAGTGTCCCTAGAATCAATCACCTGCTAAGCTCACTCAGGAAGAAGGCCCAAGGTTGATCCTCTCGTCGAAGCTAACTGGGGTTTGGGGATTACAACCAACCGTCAAAAATATTAGCCTTAATTTAGCTCCAACAAAAAGCTCTCATGCGTCAGCGCATAAAGCTTGCAGTTATGGGCCTTGTTCGAATTTGTGGTCAGCCAGCGAATATTTGCAGCCCGACAAGCAGCAGCAGAAAAGCAACGACACTGGCCCCGCGTCCCATCACAGTCATGGCAGAGATTGAGTGCCCGAGCGAGGACTGCAGTGACAAGCCCGGGCTGCGCCGCTGCAACGAGGAGTACTGTCAGAGCAATCCGCGGGCAGCCTGGCACTTCTGCCGCCGCTCCTGCTACCATTGCACTCCCGGTTCCTGGCTCTGCTACTGCAGCTGGGGGGGTGAATGGGGACGTTGTTGAGGCGTGTGCCGGGACTCGAGCACGGGGCAGGGAATGTGCGCCCTGGCAGCTAGATCGGCTGGCCTTTGCCGCCAGGCAACTGTCTTCAACTACTGTTACAAGACCTGCTCCAACTGCGACGGCACTCCGCCCATTTGAGTGCTTCAAATGGTCTGCCGAATTATACCAAGATTTTCTGCCGCAAGAAGTTGATAAAGACTAATTTTGGTGTAATTGGCAAAGGTTTATTAGGATGGTGTCAACGCAGTAGGGCAGAGGGGGCCAGAAAATTCCCGGACTTTTCCAAAAACAGCAATTTTTTTGAATCAGTATCAGTAGTCGGGCACATGCCTACCAGGAGAAGGGGCTTGTCCCCTACCAGGAGTATCGTTTTCTTGCAATTTTCCAATATCTCGGCCTCAACATACTGTGGCAGAAAAAGAAAAAATTGCCCTCCAAAAGGTGCTATTTTTGGAAAACTCCGGGAGGGAGAGCAGAGTGCCTGCTTCTAAATCCGAGGGAAAATTCTCAACTCGGAAATTGTCAACTTAATTTTCGGTAACTCCACAATAAGAAGGTGTTTCAGGTTGCATTTTTTGGGCATATTCTCGCACAAAAATATTTTTGATGAGTTCAAAAAGGAGAAAAGTCACAAAGAGCCTTCTTATTGGGCTGGCGCGAGGGAGCATAGTGACCGTCAGCACCCAGCCCCTCTTTTGGACCCAGGTGTACGTTTTCGGGGTTATTGCTAGATCTTAAAATTGATAAGACTCCTGCTCCTCACAGAAGAATCCAATCGTTCTGATTCTTTTTGCATTGGAAAGAGCATCATCGAATTGTCCAAAACTCGCGAGAAATCGCCCAAAACTTGCAGCAATCATTAGAAAATCACTCAAAACCTGCGGAGGCCGCTGCTGGCGGACCTCCTGTTTGGCCGTGCGATTGTGTAGGACGCTGGTGTGTTTATTGAACTGAGAAAAGTGGAGGAAAGAGGGGGTGGAAGCGAAGATTGAGGGCGGCTGCAAAAACAAGGGTATCTCAGGCGACTGCGCGCAAAGCCGAATCAGCAATTCCCCTCCACATACTCCCCGCCTGCTTAGGCCAGAAAAGCTGAAGCATCCTACACAAAAGCTAAGGGCCAGCAATCACAGAATAGAGTAGCAAAAGCTGAGTAATCCTAGGCGAGGAAGTAATAGAAGGCTCTTGACCAAACAGTAATGCCAAAAGGCAAATTTTTGTTCCAAGAGGGAGTGAAATAGAATAAAACACAATGGACGGGGGACACACGACGACAGGGAACACGGGGGAACTGGGAGGAGTCTCTAGGGAATAGGACAGAGTGCAGTGGAAGGAGGGGGATGGCAGGCGTAATATACAGCCCCCCCCTAAACTTGTCCATTCGTAAATCTTCGAAAGGCCCAGTGAAAACTTTATCAGCGCAATTTCATGCAGCTTTCAAAAAAGCAAATAGAAAAAAGAAAGCAGTGCAGTTTTCAATTTGTTGATTTCAATTTGTTAGCAGTTAATATTTTGAAAAACTGCAGCATTCAGTTTTCAATTTGTTGATTTCAATTTGTTACTGGTAAAACTGTAAAAACATTTTGCTGTTTGAACTTTTCAGATGACTGTCAGGGATCGCCTCCTCCAGACAAAGAGCTGCCAGCCGGACTACTTCCTGCCTCTGCCCAGTTTAGCATTCCAAGTTGCTCCATGCCGCAGGCCTACCCACCCCTATGTTTTGCATAGTTTTGGCCCGCTAGACCCATGGCAGCCTTCAACACAGCCCCAAGTCTTCCCCACACATGCCCTTTTCATTACCCCCAGGACCGTTCAGCGAAATCGGCCACTGTTGGGCATTTTTTGGGAGGGCAGGGAGGGGTGTAGCCACCTATCTCTCCACTGCCAGTTCATTCCGCCCTCAGCCAAGCGCCTCTCTCTCTCTCCCTCCTTTCCACCTCCCTCCTACCTCCCTCCCACCATCCTCCCACCACCCCTCTATTTCAGACAAGTCTAGCAGCGGAGAAGAGTGAGAAGATGTCCCACCCGTCGCACTACAACCAGGCGGCCGCCTACAAGCGGCTCGCCGACGTTACCCTCCTCTCTTTTACCCTTTCCTCTCCACTCCTCTTCTTTCAGAACTTCAAGCTCCACATGGAGCGCGCGAAGAGCCAGCGCGAGCAGAGCTGGGCAGAAGGGGAGTCTGCTGCAGGAGTTGGCCGCCGCCAAGGACGACATCAAGGTTCCTCCTCTCTCTCTCTCCTCCTCTCCCTTTATCACTCCCCCTTCTTCAGTTCCAGGACCGCCGCGCCAAGTACTGGCTGGCGAAGCACGACAAGGCCCAGCAGCAGCTGCAGAGCCTGCAGGCCAAGGTTCCATCCTTCCTTTCCCTCTCCCCATACCCCTTTGAATCAACTCTTCCCTCCCTCACCCCATCATAACCCTATTCTAGGTGGCCCAGCTGGCCAGCCAGGCCGGCGGGGGAGGGGGTGGCAGCCAGCCCGGCGGGGGGCCGGGCGGCGCCGCCCCAGGCCATCCGCAGCGCCGCCGCCGAGGCTGCCGGGCAGGGCGCCTCGTGCAGGTGCACAAGCGGCGCCTCTACAACGCCCACATCAACATCCACAAGGTTCCCTTCCCTCTCTCCCTCCTCCCTCCCATGCCTCACCACTCCCACGCTGCAGGGCAAGGGCCCCCAGGGCGGGGGCGGTGGAGGCGGCTATGGGGGCGGTGGAGGCCCCAGCGGCGCGCAGCAGGCCGCCGGCTAAGCCCCCCTCCTCATCCTACTAACCCATTTACCCACTGCCATATTCTTTTTTTGAAACTTTCTCTCTTTTTATGAAACTTTCTTTGAAACGCCTACTTTTTTTTGTAAATTTATGCCTTTGCAATCTTTTTTATGATTCAATTTAAACATTTCATTCAGTCTTTTTGGCCAAATGCTTTTTTCATCTTTTTATTGTCTAGACTCTCAGCTGCTATGCCCCACATTGACTCTCACTAACCTCCTTCTTTGTCGTCAATAAATTACCGCCTTTACCAACTCAAACACAAACAAGTGGCACATTCAAACATCGGCACATTCAAACCAGCAGCCAAGGGACTCCGTTCAGGGCCAGGCGCTTTTCTCTCTTGGGACAGGTGTGGGAGTGAGGGAGGCTCTAAATCAAAGGCAGGCGCGCGCATGATAAGTTGCCATGGACATTAGTGGGGCAGCCTGGGTAGGGTGTTGTTGCAAATGGCCTCTAAATCAAGGGCCTTTGCCGCTTACTTGTCAGGTGGAGTCCGTGTTCTACTTTCTCCAACCTTGGGAACATGGCACCGTCAGCTGCAGTTGGGGGCGGGGCTGGGGCTCGAGGGTAGGATAAAAAGCCCCTCCAGCTCTCACTTTCCAACTCACTTCGCTCCAGCTCCCTCTTCGCATCTCCTCTGCGCCAGCCAACTCGTCACACTCCCCTTCACGCCACCCTACACTTCTTTCTCCATCTCCCTTCCTCCTTCCCTCCTCTCCTCATCCCCGCCGGACTCGCCCTTCACCTCCACCTCCACCTCCACCACCTCCATCGCCCTGGTCTTCTCCCTCTACCTCCTCCGCCTCATCGTCACCGAATTCGGCCGCCACGCCGACTCCCTCTCCGAAGACCTAGACCGCATGGAGCGGACAGAGGTCCGCCTTCGCCGCCGCCTGGGACGTTGCCGTCTTCAGATCCGGAAGCAAGGCTCAGAGCTCAAGCGACTGAACGGGGCGGCGGACAAGTGGAAGGCGGAGCTGGACAAGGCGCGGGCGGGCCAGGCAGAGGCGGAGAAGGCCCAGGCGGAGCTCCGGGTCACCGCGGACCGCAACTTCAACAACTTCAGCGACTCGCAGGTTCCCTGCAATTCTCTTTCTTCCATCCATCCCAGCACCCATCAACCTTCCCTTCATAGGTCCAGATGGAGCTGAAGGTCGCCGAGTGCGCCGCCCTGACGATGGAGGCCGAGCGCAACGAGAAGTTGCTGGCCGAGGCCAAGGCCCACATCGCCGCCCTCGAGTCCCACGTCTCCCTCTACCAGCGCACCTCCATGGACGCCACCGATCTGGAGGTCGCCCTTTTTCTTCACACCCTCTCCTCTCCTCATTCATCACCCCTTCTGGCTTATAGATCGCCCGGAAGGAGTGTGATAAGCGGATGGAGGACTGCATGAACGAGTCCAACAACCGCGTCATCAAGGCACTCCGCCAGGCCCACGACACCTGCGCCATGATGGCCCAGCGCTTCGGCGTCGAGACCCCCACCCTCATCACCCCCGCCGCCGACATCACCATCGACACATCCGTCGGCTTCTCCCCCTCCTCCAGTCCAGCCCCCACCTCACCGGTTTGTTTGATTTTCAGCAGCAGGCCAGCAGCTTCGATATAGATCTGAGCGCTTCCTGCCCAGTGATTCACACCGATTGGGTAGGCATGGTATGCGCTTTTCACAGAAGCAGCAAAAGATAGAGGCAGAGGGAGGGATTGCAGAAAGTGTGCCGAAACTGTGGCTGGCATTGCGAGGCCTGCTACCCCTGTGGCCCTTGTTGTCAGTGTAGTCATCTCCGACACAATGGGGTCCAAAATTGGCGCCTAATAAGCTCAGCCTAAACGTGTGGTGTATTGCAGGCCCCAGCGCACGATCAGCCGCAGCAGCGCCATCCCGCCCCCACCTCCCCCGTGTACAGCCCCTCCTCGGCCCCGCCCTCGCCCGTCATTGGCATCCCCGCCGCCAACCTCTACAGCCCCATCTCCTCCGCCTCCCTCTCCTCCCACAACTACAGCCAGGAATTCTTGTAAATTTTTCTTGATTTCAGTTTTCTTGCTTTCATTGTGATTTTTTCTTGCTCATATTTCATTCTCTGTTGCTTTCACTGTCAATTTTTTGATCTCAGCTGCTTTTATTGCCAATTTTCATGATTTTACTCTCAATTTTGCTGCTTTTATTGTCATTTGTTCATTCTAAACTGATTTTATTGCTCAATTTTCATTCTCTTGCTCAATTTTCTCATATTTTTGCCTCAGCCACATCAAAGCGCCAGCCACAAAAACCAGCCCAAATACACGCCATCCAATCCCAAGCTAAATCACAAAACCTAAGCTAACTTTTCCTCAAAAGCTCAAGCCTTGGAGAAGGAGCGGTTCCACCAGGCTGAGAAAGGATTTGTGGGCGGGTAATGAATTGCAACGGCGGCTGCTGAATCCCCCAGGGTCATATTCTGTGGCCCAGTGAGGGCTGGAGGGGCGCCTGAAAGTAGGGCGGGTTGGAAAGTGAGGAGGGCAGGGAAAGGGGGTGAACGGAGGAAGGGCGGGGAGTAGGCTGCGGATGTGCCGACGCCAGAGTCCAGCGGGATAGTTGATCGCAGCTCCACCGATCGGTCAGCTTCAGCCTCATCCACCTCTTTCGGGAGGCTCTCGCAAGATACTGCAATCTCCCTCCTCTTCTTTCTAGCGCTGCTATGAGAGCAGCAGCATACCGGCTGAGGGTAGCTGGAGGGTGGGCGGAAGGGTAGAGTCCAGGAGGTTGGGGGCCTGAGGGGCCATACGCTTGTGCATGCGGCGCTTGAGTGAAGTGGGCTTGCTCGGAGTAGATGTGTGCGGCTGAGGGCGTGGAGAGGCAGGGCGAGGCTGAGGCGAGGCGGGGCGTAGAATAGGGCTGGAGGTGGAGGTGGAAAGCGAAAGGAGAGGTGCTGCAGAAGTAGTTGATGAGGTCCCAGCCTGAGACTCGCCCAGCTCTACATCCACCATCTTCCCCTCTTCACCAGCCAGCAGAGCGTCCGCTTCCTGTTTCGCTTGCACTCGCTCGCAGGTCCTGGCCTGCAGCTTTGCTCTTGCTGCATGATGGGCCTTCAAATTGACCAGTTTAAAAGGTTGCGCAAGTGAAAGCTGCTGCAAACCTCTTCAGTTTCCCGATCTGAGTCCTCATTTCCTGGAAGAGTAAAGTCGGCGCTTCGATTGGCTTTCCTCTCAAATTTAGAGATCATTAGTTGATACTTTTTGACTCGGTTTTAAACCTGGGCCAGTTTTCGCCGAATGCACTTGAATCTAAGCTCAAAAGCCATGGTAGTGGCGGCAAGGACAGCAACAGCGGCCAGAACGCCTAGCCCAATTAGCAGCTGCTGAAAACGTGGAAAATCTTAAAGGCATAGTGTCCTTTTCCTAGCCATGATTTTGAAAATCCCAGGCCAGGGGCTTTTATTTTGGTAAAAATATTTTGATTTTTGGAAAAAATTTGATTGATTAGTAGGTTTTGGGGTTTTACTGAAAATCGGGTGAAAAAGGTTAAATTTTTAAAATTATGAAAAAATTTTCTAAAAATTTTGACCTAGTGGCATAGATTTACTGAAATTCGTGGCTAAAAGCTATTTTTTATGAAAAATTTTTTTAACAAAATTTTGACTAAGTGGCATAGATTTACTGAAATGCGTGGCTAAAAACATGTTAAATTTTTAAATTTATGAAAAAAATTTAACCAAGTGGCATAGATTTCTAGAAATTCGTGGCTAAAAAACAGGTTAAATTTATGAAAAACTTAAAAATTTAACCAAGTGGCGTAGAATCGTGGCTAAAAGCTATTTTTTTGGTTGAATTTTTAAAATTATGAAAAAATTTTTCTAAAAATTTTGACTCGGGCTAAAAGCCATAGATTGTTCTAAAAATTTTGGATTTTTTGGCATATAATTTCGTCCAAAAGCCCTTAATTTTAAAATTTTGGTATAGAATTTTGAGCTAAAAACATGAAATATTTTGGGCTAAAAACAAGTTAAATTCACAGTGGCGTTGAAAAAATTGGGGTAATTAATTACTCAAAAAACCTCTGGCAGACAGGAATTTTTTCAAAATCATGCCTAGGAAAAGGTAACATTGACACTGTGCCTTTAAGCGCATTCAGGATAGGGAGTGAACAGAATTGGAATGATGAGGACGACGACGGATAGGAGGTGAAAGGATGTCGGTGCCCACATTTCTACCTACCCGCACCACCGACGACGACGACGATTCCTTCTTCTTCTTCTTCCTTTCACTCTTCATACTGGCCATTGAGGACGTTTGGGTGGCGGGCATTGTGGTAGTAGTGGGTGTGGTTGATGTGTTGGTAGTGGGCATTGTGGTGGGTGTTGTAGTAGTTGTGGTAGTAGGTGTTGTAGTAGTTGTGGGTGTTGTAGTAGTTGTGGGCGTTGTAGTAGTTGTGGGCGTTGTGGTAGTAGGTGTTGTAGTAGTGGACATTGTGGTGGGTGTTGTAGTAGTTGTGGTGGGCGTTGTAGGTGTTGTAGTAGTTGTGGGTGTTGTAGTAGTTGTGGGTGTTGTAGTAGTTGTGGGCGTTGTAGTAGTTGTGGGCGTTGTGGTAGTTGTAGTAGTTGTGGTGGGCATTGTGGTAGTTGTAGTAGTTGTGGGCGTTGTAGTAGTTGTGGTGGGTGTTGTGGTAGTTGTAGTAGTTGTGGTGGGCGTTGTGGTAGTAGGTGTTGTAGTAGTTGTGGGTGTTGTAGTAGTTGTGGGTGTTGTGGTGGGTGTTGTAGTAGTTGTAGTAGTTGTGGGTGTTGTGGTAGTTGTAGTAGTTGTGGGTGTTGTGGTGGTGCTGGGCGTTGTAGTAGTTGTGGGTGTTGTGGTAGTTGTAGTAGGTGTTGTAGTGGTAGTTGTTGTAGTGGGTGTTGTAGTAGTAGGTGTTGTAGTGGTAGTTGTTGTAGTGGGTGTTGTGGTAGTAGGTGTTGTAGTGGTAGTTGTTGGCGTTGTGGTAGTTGTGGTAGTTGTTGGCGTTGTGGTAGTTGTGGTAGTTGTGGGTGTTGTGGTAGTTGTGGTAGTTGTGGGTGTTGTGGTAGTTGTGGGCGTTGTGGTAGTTGTGGTGGTGGGCGTTGTGGTAGTTGTGGTGGTGGGTGTTGTGGTGGAAGTTGTGGTAGTTGTGGGCGTTGTGGTGGTGGTAGTGGGTGTGGTAGTGGACGTTGTAGTAGAGGATGACAACCTACGACGCCACGCCCGAGTCCACCATAGCTCATCTTCATAAGAGTTATCATCTCCATCGTTTTGCCATCGAGCCTAGAGGACGGGACAAGAATGAAGCAAGCTTGTGTTTAGTGCTAGTGAGGCTTTTCAAGAGGGTAAACGGTGGTAGGTGAAAGGCTGGCAAAGGCTTTGCCGGCTCCCTGAACGACGGCCTTGCTGGTCTCCATGACAGCCTGGCTGGCCATCTTGACAACCTTCCCAGCGCCTTCCACTGCTCTCTCCGTACTCTTCTCCACCAACTGAAAGGCTTCAGTGCCACCCCACCTCCAACCCATCCCACTTACCTCCACTCCACTCTTGACAACGGCGCGAGCTCTGCTTCCCGCCATATCCGCTAAAGCCTCACTGCCAGCCTTCACCAGCTGCCCAATCAATGGCGCTTGGGAGGAGGGAAAGAGGGGAGTGAGGGGGAAACCTCTTTGACGCCGGTCTGGGGCTCTGAGCCGTCAATGAGTGATACAAACTTGATTCCTTTCTTGTACTTGGTTCCCACGCCCAACCCAGACTGCCAAAAGCCTGGCCAGTAGGTGGCAGTAAAAAGGTAAAGGGGGCTAACATCGCAGTAGACGCCTGCCAGGTGCGGGCAGTAGTAGGGAAGGTTGGCGGTGTCGTCTTCTGAACACACTTTAATCACCAGCATGGCGCCCTTCTTCACATGCCGCTTGCTGAGGAGAGGAGCGGAGGTAGAAAGGAGGAGGAGGGAGAAAGGAGGGGGAAACCAGCGGAAGGAAGTGTATAGGCGCGGCAGTATAACGATGTCGAAGCTTTGGAGATAGTTGAGGACTGAGCTGGGAGGAGGGCGCCTGCTTTCCTTGCAAATGGCCGTAACCTAAAAAGGGCTGGCTGCTGCTGGTGGTTGAGAGAAGCGCAAGGAGGGGAAGAAGGAACGCTTTGGGCAATGTAACAGTCGCATAGAGAAGGGCAGGTTGTGGGATGCGCCGACACCAAAAGGCCAAGGCCAACACCTAGCAGCACCCACCACATCATCTCTCCTCCTCTTCTTCCTTTCCACCAATGTGCTGGCTGTGTGTGTGGAGGGTGAATTGTGAGCATGTTTGCGCGAGAAACGCCTCTTTGCTGCCATTTAGCTGGCCTTTGCGCTTTTTTATTTATCTTGGCCGCAAAAGAAGGCGCAAACATGAGACTGCTGGGAGTGAAGGGGGGGAGTAATTGAGAGAGGGAGGCGGGTGGATAAAGAGGGCAGCTGGTGTCCCCTGGGAGGGCTGCTGGCGTAGATGAAACATCGGCGCCGCCGGCTCATGGGAACGGGCCACCTGGAAGTGAGCCAACTTCAGACAGACAATAATAGACCCATCCCCAACGAATTAGTTCGTCATCCCTGCAGCGCCCTCTACCAACCTGTGCTGGGAGGGGGGGATAGGAGGGGAAACGGTGGCCGCGGGGCGTGGTCAAAGAGGACCCCCCCTACCTCCCACCCCCCACTTTTCCAAATCCTCCTCATTCACTCAGCAGCCAGCTCAGCGCCATGAGTTCTTCTGATCGCTCTGCCGCCGCCGACTCTGCCCTCTCTTCCTTCTACACCCCCTCAGCCGCTTTCACAGAGGACTCCAGCAGCATCTTCACTGACGCAGATGAGGGCCACCCGCCTTCCTCCGCCGGCGCCACTCGCTCCACTGCCACTCGCTCCACTTCCGCCTCTTCCGTCTCTCTGCAACACAACGTTCCCTTCTTTTCTCCTCCTCTCCTCTCTTCCTCCTCCTCCTCCCACCAGCCAATTCTCTGTTGGTTGCAGAAGGACACGCTTGACGAGTACGCCAACCCGGATGTCAGCGCCAAGGCCGTCTTTGGCTGCTACCTACCCGGCGAGCTGGTCACCTACGACGGGGCGGCCTCAACCTGGTTCACTCTGCTCTCCTTCCACGAGGCCACCAACATCGACTTCTACGCCTTCCGCAACAATGGCCAGCTCCCAGTCTCTCTGCGCTTCATGCCGCAAGAGGCCATGGAGAAGGTCACCAGTCTGGATGCCGTGCTCCGGGAGAATGAGAGCATCCAAGACCAACTGACCAAGCTGCAGCGCAAGTCCATGGTGGGCCAGTGCTGGCCTCGGGATTCCGAGTTCTTCTCTTCGGACCCTGGCATCTACGCCGCAGTCTCTCCAATGGGCTATGGGAGCCTAGAGTCTGCTCTCAACGTCCACCACCATGGATGGGTGCCGGAAGGGCGCGCGTGGGGCTACATTCTACAAGTTGCGCGCATCATGAAGATGCTGCACTCGGCCAACATCTTTATGACGGATGTTTCGGCCGGCGCCTTCACATTCGACTCTGAGAGTCGAACCTGTCTTCGCCTCGGCTCGCTGGAAGCGCTGCAGATTGCCACCAACACCAATCAGTTGGGACTTGGCAACGTTGTGAGCGAGCGCCTCTGCTTCAAGAAGGGCTACACGCCACCCGAAGTGCTGGATCTGAACAAGCCAAAGCACTACAATGGTTTTTTGTCTTTGTCTCTCTCTCTCAGAGTATATTTCTTGGTTTTTCAGGTGAGAAGAGCGACGTGTGGGCCCTGGGAGCTCTGCTGTACCGCATGCTGGTGGGGCGGACTCCATTCTACCAGGAAGGGGATGTGAGCCAGATGATCTACGACATGACCTATCCACGCTCGCTCTTCTTTCCACGTTGCATGAGCTCTGGCCTTCGCAGTGTCATCATGAGCTGCCTGATGCCCAACGTTGAGGCACGACCGCCAATCGACATCATTCTCAGCCTTCCATGGATGGTGCATGGGCCTCACCTGCTACGGAGTTTTTTCCCCTGCTTTTGCACTACTACTACTACTACTACATGTCATTTTTTGCAGAGGCAATGACTGTTCGCAAGGGAGGTGATGGAGCCGATGACCACAACACACGCGTCTACTAGTGACACCGATTACCCTTTTAACCTTTCTGACCTTTTGGCATCTTGTTTCCTTGACATCTTTTTTCCTTTTCTGTTTTTAGGCGTGTTTTTTCCTCTCTGCGCGTTATTTGACACAATAAAAAAAAAATTGTAGATTAGAAAATGATGGCAAATCCTGAGCTGATGGTACGGCCGGCTGCGATGGTGGAGCCACCTCAGCAGATGCTTCCAGTGTCACCACCGCCACCGCTGCCACCAACGCCACCACCCTCGCCACCACCCCCACCGCCACCTCCATTTCCACAACCTCTACCATTGCCGCCAACACCGCCACCTTCACCACCGCCACCACCTCCACACCCCACAGATCCTCCACCCAGACGATCCTCTCTTTATACTTCCTACGTACATCCACGAGCTCATATCCCGCGAGTGACCCTTTTGCAAGACTCTGCTGACCCCAACCGACCTCCAACTCTTCGAGTGACTGTCACCCATTCCATTGACATTTTCCCAGCTCCATACTCTGTCTTTCGAACGATGAGAAATGGACACATTTTTGTCCTACCAGTTCCTCGCGTTTCACGACCTCCGGAATAGGCGTGTTTTTTTGCGTGTTTTTCTACACACTACTAATGCATGGATAAATTTTAGATATGAAATCCTCAGTTGAAGCTGTTGTGGAGGCAAAGCGTTCACGGCCTCACATTCAGGAGGCGTCTCTTCCAGCACCACCACCTACTCCATCTCCACCATCAACTCCACCACCACTTCATTCACCCCCCTCTAACATGCCCCCAGATATTTCATCATATGTGAATCCAAAGCCCCTACCCCCTCAATTTTTTCTTTACAAACCTGAGAATCCAGACCGTCCACCACTGCTTCGTATGATTATCTCCCATTGCGTTGACATTTTTCCTACTCCAGATGCAGTCTTCAAAGGCATGGAAGATGAAAAACATCTTAACATGATTCGTCTAAATGACTAGGCGCGTTTGGCGTGTACTTTGACAAAAAAATAAAAAAATAAATTGTAGATTGCAAAATGGTGGCCAGGCCTGAAACTCCACCACAGCCGTCAGTTCGTGATTTGATTGCGATGATGGACTCACCACCACCACCACCTCGCCCACCGCCTCGCCCACCACCTCCTCACCCAGTAGCCCACCCGTCAGCCCAGCCAGAGGCTGCTCGCCCCCTCCCTTCTGATCCTCGTTTTTATTTTTTACACTGCCCCTGTCAAAGATGTTACTATGCGAGGCGGCGATATTATCAAGTGGTTTGCGGCCCACTAGGCGCGTTTTGCTCTGCGTGTGCTTTTACTATTCCTAATGCGTTGAATAAATTGTAGATCAATAATCCTTAGCAGCAGCAGCTGGCTCGATGGCTCAAGTTCCCGCAAATGAGGAGATTCCCATGCGCTTGTTTGCATCGTCACGCTTCTGCAGCTTCCAGCAACCTGCTCCTTTGACGGATTTGCCGCCTCAGCCCACCGGCTTCGACATGGTGGAACAAGTCTGTCGCTACGTCGTCCACTATCAGCTCTGCAAGATCCATCGCTTCAACTGGCCCATGGAGACGCCGCCGTCGCCTGGGGGGATGGTTGAAAAGGCCCTGGACCGGCTTCTACTCCTGTTCCAGCGTCAGCCGCAGGAAGCATCAGACTTGGCTTTTCAACCTGGCACCCAACAGAAGCTCCTCGCAGCCCTGCCCTACCGACGCTATCCTCGTGGACATGCCGCCTGGAAGCTCCAGTTGGCCATTTTCATTGCTTTCTCTCTCTGATTTAGCAGCAAATTTCAGCATGGCCAAGAAGCTGAGTCACGGGGACGGCCCCCTGACAATGCATCACCTGTGCACAGAGCTGTGGCAGACGGCGGTGGAGGCCACAACCCACGAAGACAGCCCCTACCCGTACAACTGGACTACGGTGGCAGTCTACCTCATCACCCTGATGGACTACACAGAGGCGAGCATCATTGCCTCCTTTGCCGGAGTCACACTGCCCGACTTTTGGCCACTCACTGTGGCCCATGCCTTTTGGTACCAACTGGCACTCCACGCTCTGCCAGATCCTGATCTCAAGGAGATTGGCGGCTGGGTTAGCTTCTTTTGCTGCTGCTGCGGCTGCTGCTAAAAAAAGCAATTTCAGAACATGATGTACACTGGCCTCTTCCGAGCTGAGGAGGAAGAGGCGGCAGGTGGCGGCAGCAAGCCGCTGTGGTTTCCGGCTGCAGCGCAGTGATTCCGATTTCCCCACCCTCATGCTCTCCCCTATCCACCTACCCCCTTTTCCCCCCTCCCCCCCTTTAGGGCCCCCATTTTTCCCCCTTAGGGAACCCCCTTCCCCTTCACCCCTCCTTCCCCCCATTGGCGAGTGGCGCGCCCCCCCCTATGGGGTCCTATAAAAAGTAAAAAAAAAAAAAAAAATACAGACCTAAAAGGGAGAAAAGAGAGAGAGAGAGAGAGAGAGTTCCGCTACCCTGCCCAACGGACAACGCTGCAGACAAAAATGGTTATGCCTTTGTTACTGCTTGCACTTCTGAACAATCAGCGGCTTGTTTTCAGCGGCTACGCAAAGTCCCAGGACGTCAGCGACGTTTCTACTCACCCCAGCCAGCGGCTTCTGCTAGTCGTCAGAGGCGAGGAGGGTCAGTAGAGGTTTTGATTACAGCTCCAGCTGATGATGCTGGGGGTGCAGCAGCAGCAGCAGACTCTTCATCCTCTGCTGCTGCTGTAGGAGGAGGAGGAGGAGGACAGGATGAGGAGGAGGATGAGGAGGGAGACGTGTACTGGCTAAGAGAGTTCAAGGCCGGGAAACATTTTCAGCTGTTGAATAAAAGGGAAAAGAGGTGGAAGCATGGGCCCATTAAGCAGTTTAATTTTGAGATACAAATCACCGATCAACTCATTTCTCATGGCCCTCTAACTCGTCAGCATATGTTGTACAAGATTCTAGAGTCTGCTTTTCGCAAAATGCTGAGACTTGCCCCCATCAACAGCACAGCTCAGATTATGGCCATTCACCCCCTCTTCAATTCTGGCTGTATTGCGTCTCACAGAGCTTCTGTGAAAAGGCTGAGTTTTTGCAACTTTATCGAAAGGGTCTGTGCCGCTATTCAATCAGAGACAAAGATCAGTATCACTGATATTGTCTTTGCCCTAGTGGTCTTTCAACCACTTGTTAGGGTAGGCAGCAAAAGGAAGATTTTGAGATTGCGTCAACGCTCAGAGCTGTCTACCTCAAACTGGTCTACGATCAAGAGATCTTTGGTGAATCCTGTAAAGCTTTGCAGGAATTCAGCTAGTAAAGCCTTTTGGAGCAACAAGTGTCTCATGCTCACCATCATTTGTCAGTACTGGAGTGTTAAGATTAGGCGGGATTTGAAGAAGCAGGCTGGCGGCCAGAGCAAGCGACGGAGAACCAGCCCAGTCATTGGCAACTTTCGCTTGCATGATCATCTCAAAAGCTTTGCGTCATGCGCAAAGGGCAGTGGCCAGTCTGCCAGGGATGTGTATGATGAGCTTGTTGAGCAGTATGGCATAGCTGAGGAGGGGCCGCATTCATTGGAAGATCTTCACAAGCTTTCCCCATTCCTAGAAAAGCATGATATGGCCTTGATTGTCTACCTATCATCAGATGGTGCAGTCCCGGCCATAGTCTTAAATCATAAACCTCATCATTTGCTAGACAAAGATTGTCTATTGGTCTTTGTTTCCTATCTGGGGGAGGAGGAGGAGGAGGAGGAGGCAGAGGAGGAGGCCGAGGAGGAGAGGGAGGCAGTTGGTAGTCGCTATCATGCTTATGGGATTTCAGGGCTAAAAGGCTTTTTGGGGGTTGAGGTTATTTGCGATAGATGTTTCAAGACTACAACCAAGGCTATGCATGCAGGACAAGGAAAACTTGGACACAAATGTAAGGCCTCCTCCTGTCAACTCTGCAACTTTAGCACCTGTAAAAATGTTCTGGTCAAGGAGCGAGCAGAGATTCCACTCTACTCTTGCCCCAACTGCCACACGAATCTGTTTTCAGCTGATTGCTACTCTTCTCATACGGCATATTGCCGCAGGTTTTACTCTAGGTGCGAAACCTGCAATCAGTTGCTATTTGCCAAGACTGCTGCTGCTGATGGAGGAGGAGGAAGAGGTAGCACTGCTGCAGAAGAGGAGGAGGTAGAGGGTGAGGAGGATGAGGAGGAGGAGGAGGAGAAGGAGGAGGTGGTTGAATTTAAAAAGCACAAGTGTGGTAAGACCTATTGCACTCTGTGTAGTGCTGAGCATAGCGCATTTGAACGTTGTTATGTTAAACCTCCTAAAGCATCCTATCTGGGAAAGGCAACAATTTTCTATGCAGACTTTGAAACCATGGCCTGCAGGGTGACAGGAGTCCACTCTGTCAATCTTATTGTTGTTCAGGCAGCATCAGATGGACAGGAATTTGTTTACACAGGCGCAGACTCTCTAGACTGCTTCATTCAGGCTTTGATTGAGAAAGATTCTGTTTTCGCAAACTCGTACATTGTGATGCACAATGGGGCAGGGTTTGACTTTCATTTTATCATTTCCCGACTACGCTATCTGAAGCTTTTTCCCAAGAAAATGGTTATAAAGGATCAGAAAATCCTCACCTTCACTATGCCCAAGCATAAAATCACATTCCGAGACTCTTTTCTCTTTACTCCAGGCACACCACTGGCTGCATTTCCTTGCATGTTTGGACTTGAGTCTGGAGCCAAAGGCGATTTTCCCCATGCTCTCAACACCAGCCAGTGGGTAAAGTGGAATCGCAACGTTTGTTACAAGGAGATTACACCAGATGGCAAAGTTCACCGTTTCCCGCTTTTAAAATATTTTTCGCCTGAGAATAGGACAGAAGAATCTCTCAATTTGCTCAAAAAGTGGCACTCTGAGATGACTGCTGCTTTCAAGGAGGACCCATCTCGCAACTATTACCCAGCACAAGAGCTTTTGGCCTACTGTCGTCAGGATGTTCGGATTCTTAGAGAAGGCTTTGAGACCTATCGCTCAACATGGCTAGCTCAGTATCCGCATACTGAGCCTCTCAGTTACATCACTTTTCCTTCCTTCAACAATGCAATATTCCGCTTCTACTACATGCCCGCCAAATCATTGGCCATTCTCCCACCTCAGGGCTACTGGAAAGAAAATCAGGGCTACTCTGCACTATCCCTAGCTTGGTTCTACTGGATGGAGAAGAGCCAGAGAACTGGGCGCATTCAATCTGCGCGCAAGTTTTTTGAGGTTTCCATTGCTGGCATTAGGGTAGATGGAATGTCACAGGATGGTCTAGGTGTACGGCACATTTTTCAGTTTCATGGCTGCTACTGGCATGGCTGTCGCTCATGCTTTCGCTCCAATCGCTCACCCATCCTAGACTATCGATATGCAAAAACTTGTGAGCAGGATGAAAAACTTGCTAAACTGGCTATAAAACCCAAATCCCCCTATGGCTTTTTCTTCTATCATACCAAGTGGGAGTGTGAGCTTAAGGCTGAGATGAAGCAAAACAGTCAGCTTAAGCAAGCTATAGAGCTGTACATTGAGCAGTTTACTACTGACCCTCTGAGACCTCGAGACGCTTTCAGAGGCGGGTGCACCAACACCATTAAACACAAGATTCTACAGCTGCAGCCTGGCCATCGCATATTCTACTTTGACTTTACCAGGTTAGCGCAGCGGCGAGCGTAGCTCAGTTGGTAGAGCATAGGACTTTTAATCCTATGGTCGCGGGTTCAAACCCTGCCGCTTGCTTTACTTTTGTAGCGCATGTGTAGCTCAATTGGATAGAGCATAGGACTTCTAATTCTAAGGTTGCGGGTTCAATTCCTGCCACATGCTTTTAGCTTTTTTTAAAAAAAGAGGTTTAACAGCGTGCGTAGCTCAGAGGTGAAGAGTGTAGGCCTCATAAGCCTAAGGTCGTAGGTTCGAATCCTATCGTGCGCTAATTTTTTATTCATTTGCAGTCTCTACCCAGCAGTCAACTTTGGAACGCATGGAGAGCGCTGGCCCATTGGCCACCCTGACATTTACATTGGAAAGGAGATTGAGGACATTTTTTTCGATGCATGGTTTGGTCTCGCTCGAGTAGATGTGCTAGCTCCACACTATCTCCACATCCCAGTTCTTGGCCAGCTCATCAACGGCAAATACATTTTCCATCTCTGCACTGCTTGCGCAAATCAACAGCGTAATGACTTTTGTAACCACACAGACCGGGAGAGGATGATTCATGGCACTTTTTTCACAGAAGAGCTCAAGCTTGCGCTTTCTCATGGCTATAAGCTTTGTCGTACCTATGAACTTTGGCATTGGCCTGCCGAGCGTCAGTCCGGCACCCTTTTTTCAGCTCTTATTCGAGATCAGTATGCAAAGAAGGCCCTTGCATCACCTATTCCAACCTCTGAGCTAGATTTTGCCAAGCTAATTGCTGAAACTAATGAGGTTGTTGGACTTCGATTAACACGCACCCAGTTTTGCTATAATCCTTCAATCCGAAGTCTTGCAAAATTCAGTTTGAACTCCATCTGGGGTTTCCTAGCTGTGCGTCTTGACCGAGGCTCAACCGAGCTCATTGATAGCCTAAACCGCTATCTAGAAATTGAAAATGATCACCGGTATGAAATAACACAAATGTCTGTTTCCCCTGATGAAGAGTCTGTATTGATTAGCTACAAACCGCGAGATGAGATGGCAGGGCCAAAGCAGAATGTTGTTGTTGCAGCTATGACCACTGGATATGCTCGCATGCGTCTGTATTCACTATTGGCAGAATACTCGCCCTATGTTGTATACTTTGACACTGACGGTCTGTT
The DNA here is from genome assembly GCA_030248095.1 of Ptycholaimellus sp. GST1_10. NCBI lineage: Eukaryota > Metazoa > Nematoda > Chromadorea > Chromadorida > Chromadoridae > Ptycholaimellus > Ptycholaimellus sp. GST1_10. The sequence goes on from JASANA010001882.1 coordinate 28,368, forward strand.
TCTTTGCCTTCCTCCCACTATGCAACCACCAGAGTCCTCAGCAGCTCTTGGCCAGCTCAAGGATGAAATCATGGACCAGTACGGACCAGATGCATCTATCGCCCACTTCTCAAGCCTTGGACCAAAATCGTACGAATATGAGTAAGCAAGCTTTTTGAGGAAAAGGAGGCATCACAGCAACTGGATTTTAGGGTTTGGAAGAATGGAGAGAAGATTGATGAAGTCGTCAAGATGAAGGGCATCCGAAAGACCTGTGATGCGGTACAAAAATTGAGTCCCCCGACTCTTCGCAATATGGTGGGGAAGCCAAGCCATATTGTGAGCGTGAAGCAGTTTCACATCAAAAAGCATCTGCATCAGATGAGAGTGTGGAACGCCTTCATGAACAAGCGGATCAGATTCCATAGCGATAAGCGATGGTTTCCCTCGCCCATTGATGAACACATGACCAGTCTCCCCTACGGAATCCTGTGCAGGTTTGCGCGCTTGAACTATTAACTTTATTTTTTTTAATTTTTAGCTGTAAACTCATAAAATGATGGCTGCTCAATGGGATCAGATGAAACAGTATGCTGATCGGCTGGAGACCTGCAAGAAGGTGTGGCAGGAGCAGCTCCAATACGACATCCATCGCCTGAGTGGGAAATTCCAACTCTGCACCTGGCACAACATCTGGAACGTCTTCTACTATTACCGTCTATGGCCAATATGGCACTTTCGGGACATATCATATGTTGCAGACAGTCAACAGGAAACTTATGGAGGAGAGCAGCCCATATATTTAATTCCTTCCGCTGTAAGCTGGCTAAAATATCAATTTGACTTTGGGATACCTCAAGATTGTGAACGATCCTCTCTTGAAACTATTCGAATGGCACATGATCTTACAATTAAAGATCTGAAGAGGATTCCCCCGAGAACCGGCTTCTGTGGCTTCAAAGTGGTCAACGGACCCAGTCTCACCAACTCGACAGTTCACTGCCGCTTCAAGCCAGTGATGGCAAATGTGATGAAAGCACCATTCCTCGTGGATCGCAAGGTTAGTCTCTCTCCTCCTGTAACTGTGCGCACAACTGCTAGTGCTTTTGCAGAGCACACTGGCAGTGTTCGATGGGAGGGACCTACGAGGGATAACGTTCAAGAATCCGCTCAGGAGATGTAAATATCGCCCAGGGGAATGCCCCTACACCATGTACTATAACCACACTTGTCAGGAGATATATAATGACCGTATGACTTATCATATGATAACCGATGAAATAAGGACTATTGTGCTTCGCGGTAAATCTGTTGTTGCTTTCTTTTTAAATACAGACCTTGATGATCGCTTTACCATTAGACAGCCAGACTATACGCTGCAAAAATTTTCAAACACTCAGCTCCCAGATGATGCTTGTGACCATCACCGATGTTGTTAAGTTGTTGTTGTTGTTGTTGTGAATAATAAACATTTATTCTCTGTGTGCGTTCAGCAGAAACCGTCAACTGGACTTCCAGCATTATTTGGGGCTAACAAGTGATTTTTGATTAAAATGGTTTTATTTGCAGATGCTCACAATGGACAACGAATATGGAACATACGACGAGTCAAAACACTGCGCCAATGGACTGATGAGGACCATTCGAGATACAGAGTGGCGGCTTCGCTATTCATCTGGCATCATCCGATGTGGCATCCTTGCCTGCAGCATCAAGAGCTCAATTTTTGAGGGGCCCAAACTACGCCTTTGGAGCGTCAAATCAAAAGAACGGCCACTTTCATCTCTGTATGAGCCCTATGATGACCTCTATCTACCAACCGAAGCTATCAATTGGATAATGTTTGGGAAATCTGGTTCCCCACATGCTCGCTATGTAGCTGATCGCTTAGGAATGTGCAGCAAAAACAAAAAGATTTTCAACTCTTTCATACGCGGTGAGAAGCCTGCTGAGATGGACGAGATGGTGATGGAGCTGGAGGGCATTTCACTGGACACGCCGGACCAGCAGTCAATGGAGACAGAGGAGGCGGAGGAGGCAGAGGAGGCAACAGAGGAGGCGGCAGAGGCAGAGGAGGAAGCAACGGAGGAGGCGGTGGAGGTGGCGGGTGAGGAGGAGGAGGAGGAATGGAATGAGAGCCAGGATACGTATGATGGTGAGGAGACGACGAGGGAGGAGACAGAGGAGACGGTGGAGGAGGAGACAGAGGATGACGACTCATTTGTAGACATGGAAGATACAGCATTTGGAGCTGCTCTTTTCTCTACCAAGTGGGATGCAAATTACCACGTGACAGTGCCGCATATACTCTCCTACTATGTACACGATGAAGGCTATGAAAGGGTTACTACTTTTAATCTCCACCTACTACTACTACTACTAATGTCAGTTTTATTTCAGCCATTCCTGCAGACAAAGACAACTCGAGCACAGATCTTTGAGTACGAGCTGGAGGTGCGGAAATGTACATCAGATTATTGTCAACGTAGCAGTATTGTAATGCATACATCAGCCTGCTATGATCGCTCACCACCAGTTACAGTGCCTGAGAAGAAGAAAGTTATTGTTGCTGTTGATGGTGATAAAGTTAGTGTAAGGTTGTGTCCAGGGCAGGCTAGCGGCAAATTTTATTTTTCAAAGAAGATGTTGCAAAAGCTACTTGATTGTCGCAATCAATTATGTCATTGCTGCAACTGTGTGCGACATGCGACGCATCACCTCATTTGCTGACAAGTAAACATTTTACCCAACACAGTGTCTGCAAACCTTGCTGCGATTTTACCGCAACAATCTTCTGCTCAGTTCTCCTCCTCCTCCTGCCTTTTCTAATATTTGCTTTTTTTCAGAAATTACTACTATGCTAAACTGTCTTAGTCCAGCTAAGGGTGGCGAAAAGGAGACGGCAACAGAGACGACGGAGACGACTGAACAGAGGTTAATAGCTTAACTGCAGCAGCAGCAGCAACAGAGTACTGTTTTGCAGGAAAGAGGAGGGTGAATTGGAGTCTGATTACGAGGCCGAGTTGCCACGCTCGCCTTCACCAGTAACACCCGCTCCTACGACCTACCTAGACTATGTCGCAACACGTGACAGGGCACTTCATCTCTACAGCGTTCTTGAAGATCAAGCTATCAGCGCACTCACAAGCGAGACCCTCATCTCAACCTACCCCCTGTATCACTTTATGAAAGTGTGGACCCTGAATGAAGCTCAGCAGGGTAGCGATGAGATGGCACCTATCCACTACACCCTCTTTGACACAGCCTTCCTTCAATGGTGCATGGGTGGCTCTATCCGGCAAGTTGAAAAGGACATCACCATCACTCCACATATGGTAAAATTCCCTGTTTTTGCTGCACCAACTCAAAAAAGGTTAATTTGCAGAATGCGCAAACTGGTGAGATGAAGGAAGCTGTGCGCATTTCGCACCAGAAATGGGAAGAGTCGGCAGTAATCGGCGTGGTAGACTTTCAATATCGGGTGCCCTCAACACTGAAAAACTTTCGAGAAAAGTATGACCGTGTCTATAGTCGTGAAACGATGATTTACTGGGCGGAGCCGTCAGTGCCGTTTGTGAACACCATTCGACTAATCAAGATTGGACGCAATGAATTTTTGGTTAGCTCTTCTACTACTACTTCCACCAGCTACATTTTTTTCTATTGCAGCCACTGAACGTAACACACTGCCGATCGGCCGACATTTCATTCCACACTGCTGCAGCCAAGAAGCGCTGCCCACCGGGAGACCATGAGCATACGCTCGAGTGCTACAAATATGTCCTAGAATATGATTTGAGCAAGCGAGCTGTGCATGAATTTAAAGCCATAACTGATGGCACGTGGGTGATGGTGACAAAACATGATCACAGCGGCAATTTCATAGTTGTTGCATATGTTCCAGTTGGTCTTCTTGACAGTATTTTCAATGCTACGCCTGCTACTCGCCCATCAAACTATCTTTGAAGTGGTTTTGAATAAATCATTTAACCGTCTGTTGTTCACTGTGCGAGGTTTTGCTATGCATCACTTTTTTTCTACTACTACCGCTACAACTACTACTACTAATACGAATTTTTTCAGAAAACATGAGTAAAGATGAGCGAACCATGGCGAAAAAGACGCGAGAGGCTCGCCTCAAGCTGATGCTCTACAAAGAAGGTGTCATTCAACCTACTGAGCGGCATCACGAATTTGCAGCAGTCTGGCTGTCGGAGGAAAATGCGATAATTAACTGCAAGCGTCGCTATCCAATCTACATTCCGCTCATTCTCGGAAAGTACCTATCTCCCCTGCGCCAGTGGGGTTGCTACTATGAGGACAGCCATGAGCTTGGAACTGAAAACTACGCCCCAAAACTTGCACTTGTTGATGAGGTTTCCTTTTTTCGCTTCTCTGACGCAAAAAATATTCTGATGATTTGCAGTACATGTCAAAGTACATTGCGGACATGGCCCTCTCTGTTGGCGATGAAAAGCTTCAGCAAATGTGCAAGAGCATCTCGGTCAGCATGGGCAACACGGTTTTCAAGCGTTGGGGCAGTCGCAATGAGTTGAAATACATGCAGTCCACGCTCGATCTGCCACGACGGGTTCTAAACTACAAGACCCTCCCGGTTCCTTTTCTGGCTAGGGGGTTTGGCGCAAATTATAACAACCAATTTGCAGAAAATGAAGCGGAGTGAAATCCAAGTACTCCGAGTGTCCTATGATTTGGTCAAGCCTGAACGAGCTCACTACAAGCATGACCTAGAATATCATGCTAGGACTGAGCATTGGTTATACGATGATGCTCAGGAAGTGATTCATTGCTGTTTTGACAACTTCTTTCGGCCTTCCAATTCAAGTGAGAATTTCAGCTATTATGCAGTGACAGACTTTGAGCACTGCATGCTACTTGTAGGCTCAGTTCCATACATGTACTTTAACGTAAAAGAGTTGATTCCATATGCTTGGCGCTAAGTTTGCTATGCTTCCGCAAATAAATGATTCTTTCTGCGTAAAACCCCGCTACTCCCCTGCTAAATGCAGCTTTCCGTCAAACAAACAAAAAACTATGCATAAAATAAAGTGATTTTCAGATGAACCAGCAGATTCGAACTCATCGAGAATATATTTCTCAAATTGATGGCTTTTCGCTGACAAGGACAGAGCGGATTAACCATATCAAGGCAATGCTTTTCAAGGAAGGTATAATGCTTCCAACTTCAAAACTTCGAAGCTGTGAAGCCATTATAGCTTGGAAGAACACGGGAGGAGATGATAATGCTCTTGAAGTGATGAAAAGTCGCAAACACCCAGTTTACTTTCCGCGGGAGCTGGTTGCATTCCTGGGCAAGAGCCTCCTACGCCGATTCAACATCAACAGTATCTATGACAATGACCTAGGCCAGCAGACGGGCAGCTATGTCAAGCCTCTGACTATTCAACGACTGCCCACGGTTATACTCGAAACTTTTATTCTACTCCAATTACTGTGTTTTTTGCAGCCCATCATCAAGGCTGTTGCCCTAAAGGATGTGGCACGCCGCATGTCTCCAAGATCGCTTCAGATGTTATCTCCAAATTTAATCTACAGCACCGTCAGCTACGAGAACCCTGTGTGGGATGTGAACACACTGAAGTACTGTCTACTCGAAGTTAGCGAGCCAAATGTCTGGTACCACGCCCATGACCACAACAATATTTGGGTTAGCATTTTTTAAAAATATGAAAAATTAAACAAATTTTCTTTGTTTCAGCCCATGAATCCCAACGAATGCGAAGTCTACGATATTACCTACTGGCGGGCAAAGTCTACTCAGTCTGCAACTGGACATTTGCCCGACCTTCATACTGATGCCTTTAGCCAACTAACCTGCTGCTATGATAATTTATTTCGCCCATCTAACCATGCAATTGAAACCTCTTTTTCCATTGTAACAAATTTCAAGTATTGTCTAGTTTTCGTTGGTAATCTAATACCATACATGTACATTGAGATTGAAGATTTTTTCCCTTCGGAATGGTTGAAATCTGTGTGAAAATAAAATATTTCTGCAAAAGCGGGCATCAATAAACAATCAGCGCTGATTGCGCCAAGATACCTCATTGCATTTTTTCTTGAAAAAATAATTATACCTCTATTTCAGAATGACTACTAGCGAAACACGAGCTGCTGTCAAAAGTCTTGGCTTTGACATGCTTTTGGATGAGCTCAGCGAATCTTCGCCAGAAGATGGTGAAATAATTGAGTCTACTCAGCAGCAGCAGCAGCAGCAGCAGGAAATGCCTCCGCCACCACTTCCACCGCCTCGTCTGCCAGCTCAACAAGTGCCAAAAGGTTTGCACCTCCTCCTCCTCCACCAACTCTTTAACCTTGCATTGTTTTGAAGTCAAATCTCCACAGCGCTCAACAATTTTGCTAGCTTCTCCACCAAGACGTGGAAGGGGTCGACCATCAGTTCGTCGAAATCTCAACCCCCTCCTGTCATCTGCACCGCCTGCAAAGCTCATGCGTCAAAATGCCATCAAATCAACAGCTCTGCAAGATGAGTACCCCAAACGAATGCCCCGTCAGCCTACACCCATGCCAACTAGCCGACCACAGAAAATTTCCAGCCCAGAGCCTCCTAGGTTCCATTACCACCACCACCATTGCCAGCCTCCTCATCGAATCCCCATTTGCAGAACGGAGGCAATAGAGGAGTCTGTAGAGCCGCTGGATGCTGCAGATGATGAAAGTGAATCACTGTCATTGCTGAGGTCATCATCCCTCAGTAGCAGCAGTGGCGGCTCATCAGAAAATGAAAGGGGAAAGTGGAATGTATTGGTTAACATTGCTGCCGTTGATTGTGAAACTCTTTTGAATCTAAAAATGATGTCATTGAAGAACGAATAAACCATTTATCCACTTCTTCTCGTCTGTGCTGGCTTGGGCTTACAACCCCTACCTTTGCAACAAAAATGCAACCTTTTTAATTGTTGATATAAATTTAAGGAGAATGCCTGCCAATAAATCAACTCAATTGCATTTCAGAGAACTAAACGAACTATACATTGCTTTTCGACTTATCAGGATGTCCTCGATGGAGAATGAGGGTGGAGTCGAGGCTGGAGCTGTCTACGGACCACCTGCCAATCAAACTGAAGTGGATGCCACTACAGTGGCCATGAATCGTCATGCTGCCAACATTCGCATGGCAGCTGAGCGAATGGCTGAGCAAGCTGAACGTGTGCGGCTTGTAAACTTCTTTCGCACCAAGAAGACCATTTTCGAGCTGACTGGTATTTTTGGCTTTTTCTCCCAACTTTACCAATGTGAGGTTTGTTTCAGGCTATCATGTCCAGAAGATGGGTTTCAACGGAAGCACTGTTGAAACGAACCGAGAGAAGCTGAGTTGGGCCATCGCCTATGCTCTGCGAAAGGTTTTTTTGCTTTTTCAACTCCAAACCCAAAAACCAACTGATTTGCAGTCTCGAACGGGGGCCACTGGTGATGAGTTTGACTACGCCTGTGCGCAAATTGCGGATGGAGCCACAGCTCAACACCTGGACTGGCGTCACTGTTGGGGGCCGGTCAAGGCACTCAACACCAAGGACACCCGTGCATTTATTATCAAGCAGCTAGGCTCCACTTCTGAGAACTGTGGGACTGTGTGCTACACTACATGTGTCTATGACAATGACTCGTGTGTCCTGGTTGATGACAATTTCAACACGGTTCAGATTGATCGCAAGATTCTTCTTGCTTTCCTACCCAAGGGTCAGCAGACTCCAAAGTAAGCTGATGCTTGATTTTCTCCTACTCTAGCTTTCATCTCTTTTCTCCTCTTTTGCTATTGCTTTCTTTCTTCCTTTTTTGCTATTGCTTTCTTTGCTATTGCTTTCTGTTCATTTGCTATTGCTTTCTTTCTGCGTTCTCAGTTCTTTTGCTTGTTCTTATTCTCCTATACGCTGATGTTTATTCAACAATAAAACAAAAACCACCAAAACCTGTGTTATCACAAAACAATCACCTACCATACACTTCAGAAGCAGAAAGCCATTCAGTGTAAAATGCAGGCCAACCATGAAAATTAACAAGATATTCTTTAATCTTGTTTTGAATTCTTTCCTTTATCACTCGTGCTGGTTTCTTCTTCTGTGCTGGATCCCAGTGCACCTGTTGTAAATGTTGTGGATAAAATGAACCTTTAATCATTTTACCTGTTAAATCTTCAACCTTAACCATAGGAATTGGCGAATTCTTATGATTATGTTTTACAACTCTGAAAATTTCATTAGTCCAAGTCCCTTTTGACTCTTTTGCAAATGTAGCACGAATTTGATTTAATCTCACAAAACTACCCACAGGCGGTAAATGACTCTTGGCTGTTTGTCTTACTTTTAATGGTTTCGGTAGCACTGTTGGGTCATTGATTAAGTCAAGAGGTCTTGCATTTGTGGTGCTATGAACACGGGAATTGTATTGATTCACAAATTGTGGCAAAAATTCTAGCCATCTAGTTTCATTAGTGTAATTGAAGAAACGACCCATTGCAAGTCGAATGGTACGAATCAATCTTTCAACTCCAGCTGCTTTAACTGTTGATGTAGTTGTATAATTTTTTAAACCGTGCTCTTTGAGCCAATCCTGCATATTTTTTGACATAAATCCGCCTTCTCTATCCCAATAAATTGTATAAACTTCAAACGGCATTGACTCTAGCGCAAAAATCAATGCATCAACTATTGTCTGTGCTTTTCGATCTTTGATTGGACAGGCTGATACAAATTTTGAATAAGTGTCATAAAATAAAAGGACATATTTAAAACGATCATTTTTAAGGAATATTTTATCCATTACCATTATATCTACCTGAACAAACTGACCAGGAAAATAGGCAACTATGGGATTGTGTGGATAACGTTTTCGAGCAGGACGAAAACGGGCATAGGTAGATTGAGACTTTAAAAATTCTTTAACCTCATCTAGAGTTATTTCTGAGCCTTCCGTGCTGTTGCGGACACTCTCATAGAGCGCTTTGGGGCCTCTGAAACCGCCTTCGTTTGACGGGTTGGTGTAGACTCTTTCAAGGAGTAGAGATTTTTCCAGGGGTAACGTAGTGAGAGAAGATGGTTGCGAAACTTGGTTATGTTGTGTCTCCTCAACCATTCCTGAATGTCGAGCGGAAGAGTACCTATCTGAAATGGAACGCAGGTTAGTCGTAGAAAATCAGATATGTGATAATTATACTTTTTTCCATCCAATCTAATCTGGCCCTTATCTGTTACAGCAAATGTACCAGTATTTGTTAGTGTTTTCAAAAAATTCACAGCGACTGGTTTATAAGATGGTGGAATTTTTGCGAAAAAGTTCTGTTTGGGTGTTTTAGGTCTTGTTTTTTTTGTTGTTTCCTCTATCTTTATACTTTCACCCACAGAAAGTGAAGGCATAGAAGGAGCAGATGTTTCATCTAATACCTCTTGCCCAACTGCCTCCTCCTCCTCCTCCACAACCCGCTCCCCCTCCTCGTGAAGTGGTGGAAGTGGTGGAGGAGGTTGTGAATGTTCTGGCGGAGGTAGAGGTGGTGGTGGAGAAGGTGGTGGTGGAGGTGGTGGAGATGGAGGTGGTGAAGGTGGTGAAGGTGGTGGAGCTGGTGGAGGTGTTGTGGACTTTGGTGAAGATGGCTTATGGTGAAGAGTGTTATATGCCTGTTCAGAAATTACAACCCAACGCGCGCAATTTTCGGACATGAGGCTGCAATATGACGAACAAGTGATATGTTATCTGTGAGCGCTTTTTTCTTCCAAACAATAGATGCTTTTTTATCCAACAACTTGATCACCAAATCTGAGTGAGAATTAAAAAAGTTTTTTTGAATCTGTGAAACAGGAAGAGCACCCGTAACTACTATATTATAAAGGATATTCAGCAGTGATTTTATAATTTCAAATGTAGCTATATTGCTTGTAAGCAATTCTTTAATCTCTGAATTGCTAGTTTTAGAGATTTTCTCAATTTGTACGATTGAACAACCATCCATAATGATATGGTAAAGTGCTTATCAATTCTTGTCAAACTCTTATATATACTTTTGAATCAACGCTAAATGTATATATAAGCACATTGAAAACAGTCACTTTCAAAAAAAACAACCATGACTTCTGGCTATGTTATTGTTATTTCAGCATTCAATAATGCTACTAAAAAGAAAAGGGTCAAGCGTCAGATAAAGGACCCTGAACCCGGACAGCTGACAGAGGAAGGGCAGGAACAACAGCCCACCACTGAATCAACAAGTGGTATTGAGATTAAAACTACTACTGAAGAAGGTAGTATAAACCTCTCTGACATAATAAATGTGGGACTAGAAGAGGAGGCGGAATCGGAGGAGGAGGAGGAGGAGGAGGAGGAGGAGGAGGAGGAGGAGCAGGAGGAAGAGGAGGATGAGGAAGAGGAAGAGGAGGATGAGGAGGAGGAGGATGCCACAGCTCCACCGCCACAAGCTCCCCTACTTCCTCCAAATCTACTTCAGAGACAACAACTGCCTCCACCAGTGGAAATCCCACCTGCAAAATATGATTTAATTCCTCATATGTCTTCCGAAATTGCAAAACCATTTACACAACTTGATCCAACCCCAGCTGCACATTTCTATGGCCTGCAAACTCACAGCAGTGGAAAAAAAGTATCCCTAATCTATTATTTGAACCAGCCAATACACTTTAGTGAACCATTTTCAGTTCGAATAATTGCTATTCATCCAAGTCCAAAAAAACCAGTCTGGATATCTGCAGACTTTGTTGAAAATCAGCTTTTCAATGCACAAAGCTATAAATATCTAGGCAGCAGCCTCAAATATGCTAAAAACCCATGGATTCAGCTTGAATCAAACACATTTCCATCAACCGGAATAATAAACCTGGCCCATTGTGACTGATCAGTTGTTACTGCAAACTTGATAAAAGATATTACACTTGTTCTTGAATTTAAACCAACAAGCAAAATTTTTTATAACAACTAACATGGAGGAACCAAAAGCAAAACTAGAAAATTTTGATCCTTGTCTTGAGCTACCGAATCATGCTCTTTTTGTCGGTAGTTCTCAATCAGGTAAAACTACTCTTTGCTTTAACCTAATTTGCAATCCTAACCTATTCAAACCTAAACCTGTTCGAATTATCTTCTATTATGACCAATTCCAACAAAAATACTTGGATGCAAAGAAAGATCTTGCCGAAAAATTTAATATTAATCTATTATTACACAAAGGTTTCCCTGATATAAGTCTAGATGACATTGAGAAACTTGAAGGTCAAACTATACGACTTGTTGATGACTTTTCAGAGCAAGCATCCTCCAGTAAAGAACTGGCAAGAATTGCAACAAATGGTCGACACAAAAACCTAAGCCTTTGGATTGTACTGTACTCATTGTTCAATAAAAGTGCAGAATCAAGAACTATTTGTCAAAATGTTCGATGGTTTTTTTTCCTCCCATCACTTCGCCTAGAATCACAGCTAAGAATATTTGGTTCACAACTAGGACTAAAATCAAATATTCTTTATGCATTTAGAAAATGTCAAGAAGAAACTGATCGAAATGATCGCTATATTGTTGTTGATACAGGACCAATGACTCCAAATATTCTTAGAATTCGCTCAAAAATTCATAATCTTGATATTCAACACTGCTACACAGATTAGTCCTCTAAAAGTATATAAGGCAACTTACATAATCATTTTTCATTAAAACAAAAAACAAATGGCTTTTGTGACTCGCCCAGCAAATATACCTGCAGATTTTGGCTTCACCTCTACCACAACAACATCTGGAAATAAGAGTGGTGGAGGAAAGTCAAAAAAAAGCAAGGTAGCAAAGAAAAATACCACTGCTACTAAAAAAAAGACTCCATCTAAAGCTTCTAAAGCAACAAAAAAGGAGCGTACGCTACCATGGAAGAAATAAATCCAGTTCGCTATACCCCAGGAGAGGTTCTGGACATTGAACCTGAGCTTAGCTACACAGTTAAGCAGACTAAAAATCAAGGGCTCAATGACACTGCCACATTCACTTATGTTTTTGACCCCAATCCACATGACTACACTGACCTTCACACAATCATGTATGAAGTTGAGCTAGAACTTCGAAAAACTGATAACACCACAGTAAACCTAGCCAATAAAGATGTGATGCTTGATCCACAGGGGATGCACTCACTTTTCATGGGGTGTGAAGTTCAATTTAATGACCATGTAGCTAGCACTCTCAACTTCTATCCCTATGCAACAGCTCTTGCTCGTGCACTAGGAACAGGAAAAAAAGTGCGTGATGGGATTTGGAATGAAATGGATGGGAGCTGGAATCCAGGAGACCAAAAAGAATCAAAACTGCCTGCAGTTCTATTGCCAAACATGGAACGAGCAAGGGATCGACTGAAAAACATTGTTCGATTTAGAGGAAGAATTTACTCTGATGTGCTAATGAGTGCCCGCCAATATCTACCTCCAAATGTGAAGCTAAGCATCACACTTAGACGAGCACTTGACCATTTTTCCCTAGTGACAAATGACAATCAAGCAAATAAGCACATAAAGCCCTACCTCCACACAGTTTCCATCTATATTGAACGAATTCCACTTTCGCCTAGGGTTCGAAATAGTCCATCGGCAAGCTCTGGAATTACATTCAATAAATTGGACATGCGAATGGTCACCATTCCAAAAGGGCAAAATGTTTTCCCGTGGCTAAACTGTCTCAACCATGCAGAGCTCCCCAACCGAATCTACATGGCCATGGTTTCAAACTCTTCTCTCTATGGAGACATGACACAAATTGCAACTCATTTTGAGACAGCAAATCTAAAACGCCTAAACTTTCGTCTAAACGGAAGAGATCTAATGGTCCAGCCCATTACACTCTCATTTGTTCCAGATGAAAATGGTCAACTTAGTATTATTAACAGCGATGGGCGTGAAGGATTTATGACCATTGTTCATGTACTAAACCAGATCAGTGATCAACTCTCTGTTCTTCGGCTAAACTACAAAGACTGGCTGCTTGGTCGCACTATCTATGCTCTAGAGTTTGGAAAGTGCGGTCACAAGACTGGAGAGCAAGGGTGTGTTGATATGCATATGGAATTTGGTGAAAATGGAGTCCCTGTACCAACCTGTGTTATGCTGTTCACAGAAAAAACAGCCCTAGCGCGTATATAAAGAAACGAAATATTGAAAAATTATGAAAAATGATTATGGAGGAAAATATGATTAAAAAATCTGCCTGCTATGAGGTAGGTAGACAGAGTCTAAAAACATTGCTTTCAATAGCAATTATAATTTCATTAATTGGTATAAATGTAAATATTAGCCAGCTTGCAAAATGTCTTGCAGGAAACTCTTCGAATAAAGATCTACTCGCACAACTACTTCTCTCTGCAAGTCCACTACTTCCATATTCGCAACAGCGTATGAAAGATGATCCAAGTCCAATGGCCACAGATTCAAGTCACCTGCTAAACTGTAAAGCAATGTTGAATGGATGGAATAGTTGTAAGCAAAAAATGGTAAACACGAGCAGTCCTGAGATAGTGATAAGCTTGTGTAATAAATATGATAAAAATAAAAAACTTTTATTCTATGTGAATGGTAAGCTTTTCAAAGATTACAACACTAGTGAAATATCAGATATCAAACACTGGCTACAATTATGCTTATTCAAATCGTGTCCATCAATTCCATGGACCAGTGATCGCTGTGCACTTGTCTCATTTCATAATACTCACCAAGTATGTATGAATGAAGAATTTGAAATAATCTATATTCGTTTAGCTGACATAGTCTTTACCAGAAATGATGCTATTGATATTATTGAATTTATAGTTCATGAATAAAACTCAGAGTCGATGAAATACAGAATCAATGAAATACAGAAAAAGTAGAGGAAATACATAAAAAGTAGAGGAAATACAGTGGAGAGAAAATAGAGGAAATACAGAGAAAGTAGAGGAAATATGGGGGAGGGGAAATAGAGTGAGAGAAAAAGTAGAGGAAATACAGAAAAAGTAGAGGAAATACAGTGGAGAGAAAATAGAGGAAATAGAGAAAAAGTAGAGGAAAAGGGGGAGGGAATAGAGTGAGAGAAAAAGTAGAGGAAATATGGGGAGGGGAAATACAAGGAAATAAGGAAATAATAAGATTTTGTGCAATCTGCCGGGAGAATGAGAGCATCCAAGACCAACTGGCCAAGCTGCAGCGCAGGGCCAGTGCTGGCCTTGGGATTCCGAGTTCTTCTCTTCGGACCCTGGCATCTACGCCGCAGTCTCTCCAATGGGCTATGGGAGCCTAGAGTCTGCTCTCAACGTCCACCACCTGGGTGCCGGGCGCGCGTGGGGCTACATTCTACAAGTTGCGCGCATCAGCTGCACTCGGCCAGACAGATGTTTCGGCCAGCGCCTTCACATTCGACTCTGAGAGTCGAAACTATCTTTGCCTCGGCTCGCTGGAAGCGCTGCAGATTGCCACCATCACCAATCAGATGGGACTTGGCAATGTTGTGAGCGAGCGCCTCAGCTTAAAGAAGGGCTACATGCCTCTGCTTCAAGAAGGGCTACACGCCACCCGCTGGTTCTGAACAAGCCAAAGCAGGCGCCTCCGGAGAGTCGAAACTATCTTGTCGCAGATTGCCGCCAGTTGGCTGTAAACGCCTAAGCCATCGTTGCCATGACGACACAATGGATGAGGTGCACACAACGACGACAGCAAAAGAGGGGGCGGGCCAGTAGATATTAAAATCCGTTCAGAGTGGTGAGAGTAAAAAGGTGTAGAGGTCTCAAGGGAATGAAGGCGGAGACAATGGAGGAAGTCCCAAGGGACTACTGGCCCCCCCCACCCAACCCCCCGTGTTCCATCCGGCGCCTATATCCTCATCCCCCTTATTGGCATCGGCGAGTACACCTCACCTGGCAGCACCACAGTACATACCCCTTACACCTCAGCCTCCGTTCTGGCCGCCCAATACCCCAGCCCAGACTCCTGGTCATGATGACAGCACGCGTTTCCAGCATCAACTCCATACTCCACAATTTGCACTTTGGACTCCCCCGCTCATTCGACCACCACCACCTTACCCCCTTCAGCGTCCACCTTCTTCCTCAATCACGGGGGGCCCCGGACAATCGGCTACGTCAACAGCTTGCATGAATAGCCAACCCCCGCCGACTCTCTTTGTGTCCCCCGGGCTACGGACCCCCTATTGGCCAGCCGATCTCCTTGGTGTAAGTCTGCAAGTGCCTCAGTTGCCTGCACCAGTTGCTCCGCCTATGCGTCCCCCAAAAACGCTCCCTACAGGGCCACATTGTCCGCAAGGGCAGGATGGACCAAGGGTGCCTGCACATTATGCGCCATCAAGCTCTATATATCCGCTGCCCCCTGCCCCGATGCACCAGCCAAATCAACAGCCAGTTGCCTTTTCTGCCCAAAACTGGGTCTATAATTCACCTGGTGTATTGGACCCAGGCCCCCAAGAACAGCCAGTGATGCATATGCCTCCAACAGAGGCTGTGCCGGTTGTAAACCTTCGATATCAACCCCAATCGGTTACCGACCGGTCCTGGTCCGATTGCCAGCCAACCACTATGCCAGTTGGTGCCCAAAATGCCACTTGGCAAGTCCCATTCCCTCAAGTAGCTCAAGCAGCTCTAGTAGATTCTGGACAGGAAACCACCGGGCCGCATCCACTACTTGCTCAACAGTGGCAGTGAAGCCCGTCGGGGCTACATCTGATGAACCTAGATGATCCCGGTTCACATCACACAATACACCATGCTCACCCTCCTACAGCACAGCTGTGCCAGCCTGAGAGCGATAACCAATTATCAGAGCAGGAGCTTCAATTGATTGGAGCTGCAAATCCACGAGAACAGGACAAGCAAAACGACATAGGCCCTTTTGTTCTCAGGGCGAGCCAGACAAGTGAAAGAAAAAGACGGCGCCCAACATCACAGAATAATCTGCCCAGACATTCTGGGCCGCCCAGCTACAATTGGGAAGAAGCTGACCTAAACTATCCCTCAAATGCCCCTAATCAGTATACGAATGCCAGGTTTTGGAAATGACTGAGAGGCTGGGAATTGCACATGATTAATGGCAGACGTGGAAGACCGTTGTCACCTATACGAATAGAAACCTTGCCTCTCCTTCCGCCTTGTTCAGAAGACCACGAGGACATTCGTTTACCAATGAACCAAGTTCGCTCCCCAGATGAAGCAACAAGATTGCTTCAGGCCACTTATTACGAAATAGTCGAAGGCCATATTTACCTCAGACGCCTTAAATTTGGCTATGCGCAACATACTACTAAGTATGGAATACCAACCTCTGCCTCTATCTGGCGCTATAAACGCTGGCTAGACAATGGGCACACCCAAGTGCAATCCAAGAATTCATATACGAGTTACTATCATGCCCACACTACACCCCTCTCTTTGTGGCATCATTTTCCGGAGCTCACTGACTGGGACCTCTGCGAAGAGGCTCACCGCCTTTGGGGAGTAGCGCTAGAGTGAGAGGAAAAACAGCAATTTACACCCCCACCCTCACCTGACCACAATCAGGTGCCATCTTCGATGCGCTGTGGTCGAATTGTGGGGGGTCCTCTTTGGACAAAAATTTTTTAGAGCCATATTGAAACAGTTATTTCAAAAAAACTTTTTGAAACAAATGTCCGGTGTCCGGGCGCACACCGACCGACCGACCGTCCGTCCCTCCGTCCGCAGTGTTGCAGAAGGCCGTGGGAGACCCCGCCAGACCTTGTCACAGCCTTGGGAGACCACGCCAAACCTTGCAAATGCCTTAATAGATCTGGCCATACCTCGCCAATGTTTTGGTAGCCCACGCCAGGCATCACCAAGGCCGTGGGAGACCCCGCCAGACCTTATCAAGGCCTTGGGAGCTCGCACCAGGCCTCGCTAAGGCCGTGGGAGACCCCGCCAGACATTATCAAGGCCTTGGGAGATCCCATTATGCCTCGCCAAGGCCGTGAGAGACCCCGCCAGACCTCATCAAGGCCTTGGGAGGTCCCATCAGGCCTCGCGAAGGCAGTGGGAGACCCCGCCAGACTTCATCAAGGCCTTGAGAGGTCCCATCAGGCCTCGCCAAGGCTGTGGGAGACCCCGCCAGACCTTAGCAAGGCCTTAAGAGGTCCTACCAGGCCCTGCCAAGGCCGTGAGAGGCCCTGCCAGACCTTATCAAGGCCTTGGGAGGTCCCACCAGGCCTCGTCAAGGCAGTGGGAGACCTCTCCAGACATTAGCAAGGCCTTTTGAGGTCCCACCAGGCCTCGCCAAGGTCGTGGGAGACCCCTTCAGACCTTATCAAGGCCTTGGGAGGTCCATTTATGCCTCGCCAAGTCCGTAGGAGACCGCGCAAGACCTTATCAAGGCCTTGGGAGGCCCCACAAGGCCTCGCCAAGGCCGTGGGAGACCCATCCATACCTTGGCACGGCCTTGGGAGCTCCCACCAGGCCTGACCAAGGCCGTGGGAGACACCGAAAGACCTTATCAAGGCCTTGGGAGGTCCCACCAGGCCTCGCCAAGGCCGTGGGAGACCCCGCCATACCTTGCCACGGCCTTGGGAGGTCCCACCAGGCCTCGCCAAGGCAGTGGGAGACCCCGCCATACCGCCGCCGCCAAATGCAGGGCCGCGCGATCGGCCTACACGTTCTGAAATACTTTTGCGACGAAACTGCGCAAGATTTTGTAAAAAATGTGCAAAAATGAGCACACCATCGGAAACAGCAGAATCGTTAGTTTATAGATCAGGCATCAGCTTTTACGCCAGAGGTCTGTGTGGGGAATGAGAACGGTTTTCCAAAAGGGCGGCACATCCGGTTTTGGGCAAAAAAAGTAGGCGCGTCGGTTGGGCGGCGCGATAGACCCCTACACCAGTCAACTAACTGTTGACTTAAAAAACAAGCCCAAGCCCAATAGGCCATATCATATTTTTTGACCCATTCAACGTAGCAGATATGGATATAGTTAGTCATGATTTTTAGTTCCGGGTGTAAATTTCCCCAAACTCAGCAAGGCCAAACGTACAAGAGCAACCTGGGACGAGGCTGCCTTTGTCGATGGGCTTGGCTTCCAATACGCCTTGAATACGTACTAGACGAGCCCTCTAGACTAGACTAGACTAGCCAAATATGTAAATCTTTCACACATTTCCAGTGCTTTATAATATTTTAAAAAAGTGTTCAATATTTTTTATGATTCAACCCCTCAAAAGTATCTTAATTCTGTTTTCAATTTCGGAATCACAAATTTTGGAAACTCCACTGATCAGACAGGCAAAATCAGAAAGGTCAAGAACTGCACACCTCGCAAGCAGTCCAGGTAACCCCTGGCATTGATACCTGCATATCCCTACTAATGAATAACTTGAAACGTGGCGCTTGCTGCGGAGGGGCCGTTCAGGTCTGTGAAGGTGGGCGCGTTGTTGTTGTTTCCTAGCGCACTGCCTTCTTTTTGTTGCCCAGCAGCTTGTTGTCTTCACTTTTGTTGTCCATCAACTTGTTGCCTTATTGTTGTTGCCTAGCAACTTGTTGCGCCTTTTTTGTTGAGTACTGCAGGTTCTATAGGCTTTACAGGCATAATTGGTCTGGTATGCATTTGCCAAAGAAAAAAGTGGCCAACTATCTCTCGATGAATACAAAATCACAATAAGGCGAGGCCACAGTCAGTCAAGGCCACAATTACAATAAATGACCTAGATAATTGTTGGCAACCTCACCAATACATACATCAAATCATAAAAAATTAGCGAAATTATATGTTGGCAACCCGGCGTACATTTGGACTTCCTCTCCTCACGTCATGCAGGTTGTTGGCTAAACAGGACACACATATGATGTGGATTGCAATGCAATGATAGAGCATTATGCCGGGAGGTAGGGTCAATGCAGAACCAATGATATCTCCAAAAAACCACCTACCCCTTGCCAAGCAGAAACCTCTAGTTGAATATGCCTGCTTAACAGTTCCTAGAGGTGTAGCTGCCTGGCTAATTGGTGTGCCACAATGCATAGTCTATCAGAAGGTATAATTCTGTTTTCCCTCAACAGAAGAGAAAAGGCATAAATCTCCTGCACATCCAATTGGGTGAAAAAGGCAACTGACAGTCCACGTGAACTTGTCAATTGATGGATGTAATCAGGAGGCTCTTCCCGGTTCCTGCTCCTTCCAGACAGATCTGGCGCAGTGGTTCTGGCATATCAGGGGAACTGCACATTACCCTGGCATAGGTTGTAGCATGTGGCTCAATTTCATCATGAATAATTAGGTCTCGAATATGGTTGACAACTTTCTTGATCATGCTTTTGTCGACAAATTCCTTGATAAAAACTTGTACTGAACGCATGGTAATTTTCCTCAAACTGTTATTTAGATCCACAAGTATAGTTTAAAGATTCAGACAACATGCACAATGATCCATAGAATTAATCCTAGTCTGAGCCCAGTGCCCATACTTTATGGTCAGATGATTGTCACTGGCAGATTCTACGGCTGACACCTGGTCCCCCCATGGGATTTCCCCCATGGAGGTTTACCCCCACCCCCTCATGAATGTCCCCCCCCCCATGAAGCCCCTCCCCAAGATTTTACATATACCCACACTCCCTGCGCTAATGCATCCCATAGTTGATAAGGCAGTCTAAAACGGAAATTTTTGTCTTGGGGGAGGGGGGACTTGTGCTTGGAAATCAAGAGGAGTTTGCCTAAGCTCCTCTTGTGGACCACCCCCAAGTCGAGGTGGTTGATGGGAGCCAGGGTGATGATGGGTCACGACCCGGAGTCCAGTCTTGCGAAGAAGTCCTAGCCATGTAGGGAACCTGATGGGTGGCCAGGCCAAGCTGAAAGGCAGCAATTCCCTACCTTAGCCTGTGGCGGCTCCCTACCAATCCGTCGAGGCTAGAGTAAGTGGAACTCTCCGTGCGTGAGCAAACCACACATCTAGTCACCCCATATCTATTGGAATGTGGACTGGAACTTACACACACTCACACACAAAAGCACTTTCAAGATAATCTATGACATTAATTCACTTGCGTTTTATGTGCGACTTGGTCGTACACAATATTTCCATATTGTCTGATTGTCTTAATGGCCAATTCTATTGATAGAACAAAGTATTAACCCAATAAGAATGGATAATTCAGTTTATCACGTCAAGCAAAATTAAACATTTTTTACAATTAAGCAGTGAAAAATATAAAATGTCCAATCAGAAGTCATATTTCAAAATGTCATATGTATTTATTTACTTTATTAGCATACTCATTCAAACTTCGTCAGAAATATGTCCCACAACGTTGAATCCAGAAATTAAAATGGTTTATCAGAAGCACAAATATACAAGCAAACCAATTGAACCAACAGAGCTCTATTTTATGGCAAGTGTATTATTTGCTTTTGGATTTGGGATTGTCGTTATAATCTTAAGCATAGATTGGATTTCGTGCCACTTAGAAACTATGACACAAAAAATGACACTCTTTCCTGTATGGTTTAAATAGAAGCAGGAGGCACTGGACTAATTCCTCTGCTTCTTTTGGGGTATCCATCCGCACCCTTCAAAAGTACACAACCTAAAGCAGTGTGAAATGAATATGTCTCTGAATGAAGGAAGATAAAACCTTGGGGTTCTTTCATGGTTTTATGTAGAAACCTGGCAGCACCATATATATACGGGGAAGGCCAATACATTCGTTGATAGCATGTTGGCCGGATGAGGCGGCTGGAGATGCAGCAGGCAAAGCAGAGTTTACTAGTAGCATGAGGAGCAGGCAGACGAGTCTGCCAGAATGGATCGTGGGCTCGGCCTCGTGGGCTCAGTCTGTGCATATTCTGCATAGCTTCTTGTATGTCATGTCTGATGAGTTGGCGTTCTTGGATTCCTATCAGTTATGGCTGACGATCTCTGCCGTTAGCTGCCATTCTCTGCCCATTGCTGATTGTGAAACCATTGTTGTCCGCGTTGCCATGGATATGTCTGCATTCATGTCCATTCCAGAGATGGCTATGTTGTGCAGCACGCCAAAGGTTCCCGGTTGTAGGCAATCCATCAGTGTCTGATTGCACACTTCCTCCCCTTTGTAGTGCGGTGGCATGGGCAGTCCAGAGCTTGTCCGCAGTGGCTGAGGGCACTTGAGGTTAATTGTTTTGCAGACTATAGAAACAGTCGTTGGGCTCTTGGTAACTGAAATGGGAGTTGTAGATTTTCTAGAATATGGGGTCATGGGACTCTCTGTTTTGTCAGTGAAGTGCTTCTTCAAGGTGCTGAGGGGTGAACAGGATAAGGAAGGTAGGTCCTGGTAGTCGACTGACATAACCATGAATATTGCCACCATGCAAAAATGATCATTTTTGTCGGTTTTTGGACCACGCGCAACTATGCGCACCAAACTAACTATAAACCTAAGTTTCAAACATTATCAATCCCCATGCTAAAAAGAATATAATTTTAATCTAGTGCATCAAATGAGCCTAACAATAAAAGATTGACAGCAAAAATTATGGCAGTTAGTCATATTTTGAAAATTTGTATCAGTTTGCCCTTGGCCAAACTAGATTGGTTCTTCCGTTCTGCTTGCATTAACCCTAAACACAAATTTATTGAACACTACTCTAATTCTTAAACATTATTCTCATTGGTTTTTAATTTTATTTAATAATACAACAACAAAAGTTAAAAAATTTATTTGATTATCTGTGTGACACTCGAAAGCAATGACTGGCTGCTACTGGCCCCAAAAATAAAATTAAATTTATGGTTAAATAAAACAATGAAAGCCAATTTTTGGTCTTTGTGGGCATGGGATCAACTGCTATTTCAGCGGCGTCTCCTGTACACTTTTGTGTCGGATCTTCAATTCGTTTTTGGCAATTCCACTGCTCTTCTCCATTGCTTGAATTTGAACTTGAATAAAATTGAGACTCACTACAGTAAGTTTGAATCTGTAAATTTATCATTAACCAGTTTTCATTGGAACTCGGTTTGCACTGAAGATATGCATGCATATATTTATCTGAACTCACATAGAATTTTGACAGCCATTGAAAATATTGAACATCATTCTGAAAATGAGATATGCTGTGGCTGCAAACTGGTTCAAAATGTGATGGCGAATGGAAATGTGACCTTGCCTCCGAATCGTTGCATTGAAACGCAATTTGCAAATTGAGCAATTGAATTAACCTCTGCGTGTTACATTGTAGGCTACCATTGAATGACATTTCTTCTGAGTTGATATACCAATCCAATTTGTAATTGCATAATGTATGTTGCGGAAGGCTATTTCTAATAATGAATAATGCACAAATTAAGAATTTTATACACATTTTGGGTGTTTTATGATGTAAGATTGTTTAGGAAAATAGAAACAAATTAAATAGACTTCATATTTTATGGTTGGAGGCTTGCCTCAAATCAGTACCAGAGAAGGCATCCAGTTGAAAAGTTAAATCTCTGTTTACTGTCGGAGGAGATCCGAAGAAGACCTCCAATTTACATGACAAGCAGTGGATGTGGTCTAGGGCACCTCTGTTTTTTAACTAAAATATGGGATATCCTCGTTTAAACAAGTATAATGGCGCAAAGCGCAATAGGTGACCGTGAAGCAATAGGCTGAACTAAATAATTACATGTTTGAAAGTTTGTTGCTCAAAAATGAAAGGCTGTGGTTTCTCAACTAAATTTGAAAGTAAGCACAGATTTGGTATCATTAGATATGAATTGTAAAAAAATCTAAGCATCTAATCTAATCTTATGGTTCAAATCTAAGCAGTTCAGCTGGTACAGAGCAAATATACAATTTTCTGGAAAAAATTTCTACTCAAAAAAGTTATGTTTCAACTGTTTGAAAACCACTACCACCCAGCCAGATTTGTAGAGGCAAAAATGAGCTTTCCAGATTGCCCAATTCCCAGTTTGCCCAATTCTTAGCATGTCCAATTGTAAACCTTACTACTCAAAAACATAATGTTTCAACTTCTCTGGGATCAGTTCCACCATTCCAGATCTTCTTAAAATTTCATTAGCTTTCAGGAAAAAAAAGTGTGTCCAAATCCGTTAAGAATTCATCATTTCTCAGTATACCACATTGTTAAACATTTCTACCCAAAAAAGTAATGTTTCAACTGTTTGAAAACCACTTCCACCCTGCCATAGTTGTAAAGGCAAACATTACCTTTCCAGAAAAAAATGTTTGCCAAAATCCATTTAGAATTTGCACGGCCCCGGCCATTCCAGATTGATATATATATATATATATATATATAATATATATATATTGTTAAAATGATTAATAGTAACTCTAAATTTAGAAGCTATGCAATCTTAACGTTAAAGAAAATCTAAACATTAACAAAAATATTCAGCAACAATACATCAGTTCCAAATTGAACAACTGGCCAGATTGCAAAAGGGATCCAAACTAAACTTACTAATAACTCCCCTGCTCTATTTTCTTTTCTCCCACGGGAGCCTCCCTCCTTCCCTCCTGATCCTCACCTCATTTGGCTGGCTTGTTTTAACTCCCGTTCCGTCTGAGGGAGGCCAGGGAGTGGAGAGTTAGAATGTGAGGGGGCTGGATGAGGCGAGGTGAGTTCTGACGCACTCCCCGCACTGGGATGACCTCACTTTGTCTGCTGAGCGGGTATAAAAGGGGTGTGTATATATCCTCATGCTATTCACTCCCCTGCCCATCTCCGCAGTTTGAGCCTTCTATCCCTCCCCACTGCCTCAACGGTCCCCAGGGATAGGCAGCCTTGCCTCCATCCCTATCACTGGGGCATAGTGACACTGTGGCGGGAATTTCTCGGCTCTGTGCACTTCGCCGTCCCACTTTCCCTGGCTGCCTCTCTCTAGCCTGTGTCGTGTTAGCCTTTCACTAGTGCCAACACGGCCAAGCAGAGAAAGCTAGCTTGGCTCTCTCTTCCGCTCTGCCCTTTGGCAAGAAGCAATGGCATGCGTCTAATCTAAGGTGCACTCATGCATCTCGCTGCTGGGGAGGATGCCTAGTCAGCGGGTAAGCCTTTGGCTTTTTGATCTTGGGTGAACTGGGTTTGCCTTCTCTTCTGCTGCAACCACGCCATCTGGGGTTCTTGACGTAGATGACTGGTTGCCAGCAGATGAAATGGCGAATTCCTCAATTTGCAGCCTATTGTTCATCCTTTGACTGTGGCTTTGTGTGTTGTAGGACTCTGGTGTGGTTACAAGGGCAGAGGAGCAGCAGGGTTTTATCGCAAGGAAGCAGGAGAGAGGACTGATCTCAGAGGCCGGTCTAAGGTGCAGGAGCTGCCTTGTTGTGGCTACGCTCCAGACTTGAGTCATGCACCTTACACCTCCCCTAAGAACTTACATAGAAGGCATGGAAGTTCTTCTACCTAAATGAGCCCAGAAAGAGATGCGTATGCAGAAACTGAATCGATTTGATCACGGTCTCGCATCACTGGGGAGCCAAGGGAAAGGAGGAAAAGGGGCTGGAGGCAGGCTGGAGCAGAACGAAGTGGGGAGCCAACAACGTGGGGCAGGACGACGTGGAGCAGGATGACGTGGAGCAGGGAGGCCCGCCAGCTGGGAGATGAGAGGTTGCAGGATCATTCCAGGCGCTTGGGCGGCTTGATGAGCGCTGGGTTCCAAAGCCCCGCTCTTCGTTGCGGAAGCAAGGGTGAGGGAGGACGTCCTGGTGACGGAATGACGGCCGTAGCTGATGGAGCAGGTGGAGGACCGTCGTCAACCCGTTGTCTTCTCGCAGGCGGCGTGCGTCCCTGCGGCATCGCGAATCCGGCGCTGAACTCCGGCGACGATGGGGAACTCTTCAGCGCTGCCTCCGGGGTGCGAGGTAGTTGCAGTGGAGGTGGAAGCGGGCGCTGGGCTTGCTTAGACGTGCCAGGGCGTTCCGCGTCCTTGGATGCAGCTTTGGCAAGCCGGGCAGCGTTGGCTTTGGCGACTCTCTCGGCGACTCGGGCGGCTTGTGCCTCGGCTTTGGCGGCTTTGGCGGCGGCTTGGGCCTTGGCTTTGGCAGCTTCCACATCTGTAGAGGCTGAAACGGAGGCTGACCGGGGCCTAGTTGCAGGTCGTCTGGCAGGCTCCTCAGTTGCGGGTGGCTCGGTGGCAGGAGGAGTGGGGGCAGGTACAGGGGGTGCAGGGGCAGGAGGGACACGGGCAGCAGCTTCCGCATATGCATCTATGGGCTCAAAGACAAGCTCAGGAGGCATAAAAAATGCAGGCTTCAGGTGATTAATATGTACTGTCTTTGTTAGAGCAGGAAATTCTTGCGGATGGATTACCGCATTGGGTCTGTGTAGTCTGGCGATCCGCCAGAGCCCGGTAAACCTGAGGTCGAATTTTTCATGCACATGCTTTTTGGCCCAGACCAGGTTTCCGACCTCAAAAGGTCTGGCCTTTGCTCTTTTATCATACTGTGCTTTTTGCCTTCCTTGAGCCTCTGTGGAATGTCGGCGCATGTTATTCCACATCTTCTTTAAGTTGGCTACTGCAGCAGTGGTGAACTCAGGCTGTTTCACTGGTAAGCCTTCGAAAGTTGGCTGCAGCCCTTCAGGCAAAGGGAACTTGCAGTCGAAGCTAAAGAGGGCATGGAAAGGTGTATCACCTATTCTCTCGCTGTATGCTGCGTTGTGAGCGAAGACTGCATACGGCAAATGCTGTGACCATGTCGATGGCCTTTCGTGGCAAAACTTAGCCAATATAGAAATCAGGGTGCGATTATATCGCTCGCACTTTCCATCTCCTTCAGGATGGTAAGGTGTGGTTTCTATTTTTGCCGTTCCCATCTGTTCGGCTAAATATCGCACCAGATGAGCGCAGAAATTGGTGCCTTGATCACTGAGCCATCTCCTAACTCTTCCATATCGGAGCACAATATTTAGGAGAAACGCTCTAGCGGTGGCTTCAGCTGTTATACGGATTAGAGGTATGGCTATGCTGTATGAAGTGAAATAGTCACAGCAGACCATAATGTAAGAGTATCCGTTTGACTTGGTCATGGGGCCCATCATATCGCTGGCTACAATCTCGAAAGGTCGAGAAGCCTTTATTGGCACCAACGGTTCTCTGGCTCCTGGGCTCACAGCGTTAAACTGCTGGCAGACCAAGCAGGCTCTGCAGAATTCTCTTATATTTTTGACCATGTTAGGCCAGTAAAATCGGCTTTTAATGGTTCCATAAGTCCGCTTGAAAGCGAAATGCCCAGCAAAATTGCTGGCATGGAAACAGTGCAGTACTTGCGGGACACAAGTGTGGGGAACATAAAGTAGCATGGCCCCTTCCTCCCCTAAGAAATATAAGAGATCCTGCTCGTCAGTTGCGTAGAGGTGTGCTGAGCAGGCAATTTTTTTACTGAGCTCGTAGTCTTGCGGCAATACGCCTTCCAAGAGATTATTTATCATTGCATTGCAAAATTCGTCTTTTCTTTGTTCCTTTGATATTGAAATTGAATTTTTAAAATAATTGTCTTCCTCCATCGTAACGATAGCTGTTTTTTGCAGGGTGGCTTGATGTCTCGTATTGGAGTTTTGTAATTTTTCTGCCTTAAGTGATTTTTCTGAAACATCAGGAAAAGGCATTGGCAGCTCCTCGTACATTCTTGACAGGGCGTCTGCGTTTATGTGGTCTTTTCCAGCCTTATAACGGAGGAATGGCTGGAAATTAGAAATTTTTAGCGCCCATCTTTGTAATATTGGCGTATCATTGAACCCTGACAACACGTATTGAAGTGGCTTATGATCGGATTCAACTATGATACTTGGATGCCCTAGAATATAATTTTTGAAGCGTTGCAACCCGAAAAGTATGGCTAATGCTTCAAGTTTTATTGTTGGGTAATTTTTTTCGCTTTTTGTTAATGATTTGCTGATGTAAGCTATCACTCTTTCATTCCCGTCTGCATCGCACTGGGCAATAGCAGCCCAAACCGGTGCGCGACGCATCTGTTTGGGCGAGAAACGGTTTTTCTTATCCATGACTGAAAGCAAGAATAGGTGGGCTTGTCAGCGCCTTTTTCCAATTTTTCTAAAGTCTTTCACGTTGATCTTTCCATAAAAATTCTGTTTTTTGCTAGCAGGTCATACAGTGGTGCTGCGACCGCAAGAAGTTGCGAACGTATTTATGCAGAAGAGCAGCAGAGGCCTAGGAAC
>JASANA010001886.1:0-25117 GCA_030248095.1 Ptycholaimellus sp. GST1_10
ACATTATAGCTGTTAGTATATCTATTGTTAACAAATATAACCGAGAGTACTGAAAGAAATCCATGATACTTCGATATGGAATGCTCATGCAGAAAAAAAAGTGAGAATGGCGAAATCAAAAAGAAATGCAATTATGGCATAAATGGTGGATAGCTTTGCCTTTTTCGCGTCTTCAAAATAACTAAGAACCATCAACACTTAGTCTCACAATGGCCGCGCACCTATTAGCGGCAGCTGATAATACTTGTTTAATTGGCAAATAATTTGGCACCGACAAAAAACAGAAACATACCCGGTACGCAACCAAGAGTAATAGTGCAATTCGCAACAGATGCTAACTAAAACGATGCAATATGCAAAAGTGGCTCATGAAACCAAGCAAAGTAAGTGAAATACAGGCCAAGCTAAGTGAAAGACAATGTGACTGCAAGGCAGGGGTAGGCGAGGGTGATGTGGAGAAGGGAAAAGCTAGGCGAGGGTGATGTGGAGAAGGGAAAAGCTAGGCGAGGGTGATGTGGAGAAGGGAAAAGCTAGGCGAGGGTGATGTGGAGAAGGGAAAAGCTAGGCGAGGGTGATGTGGAGAAGGGAAAAGCTAGGCGAGGGTGATGTGGAGAAGGGAAAAGCTGGTGAGCTGGAAAAAGTGGAGAAGCGTTGGTGAGCGATTATTCAGGTTGGTGATTCATGAATCAAGTGGGAGTAGAAGAGGAAGGAATGAAAAGAAAACTTTGCAGCAGTTGTTCTCCGCCATTGCGAGGCCGCAGTCCACCTTCTTCTGGCACACCGCTTCGATGAACTCCTGCCCATTCCTGTGGTTGAAGGTATTATTGTGAGACGTTTGGCAAAGCTCTTTTCGCATAGAATGACCAGGCACTGCAGCCAGAGAGTGGACCACCAAAAGCATTTTAAACAAAGTTTATCAATGGAATGAACACAAGCCCTTTTCTTTTTCGGCCCTCAAGCTAAGGTAAAATTCTCGTCGTTGTTGCAGTGGCTGGGCTGTGATTGGCGAAATTTTGGTGACTGGAATATGGCTAAAGCTCATCTCAGAAACTATGGTTGGCAAAGCTAACGAGTAGGGAATAAGTTGAGCAATTGGTAGGCGAAATGCACCAAAAACAACAATAGTACATCTTGAAATGCACCGTGGCTAATAATTCAATAGAATAACAGGTTTCGTTGACATCACGAATGATTATGCTGGCTGGGAGATGGACCTGTGTACAAATTGAAGCATGCTAATGAAACTGCCGCATTGATTTATGAAGGCTGTCCATCATTGGCTGGCTGCTCACTCAGTCAGGCCCGATTCGCCGAGTAGTGCCTGCATGGTGGCCTGGTCATTGTCCTCCAGTGCTTGCTCCAAGCACTGGTGGAGTCTGAGCATGGCCCACTGCCTGAGATTCGTCGTCTGCAGGGAGCTGGCTGCAGAGCTGCTTGGCTGTTGCAGTGGCGACATTATGGTGCTCTGTCCAGGCAACATGAGTTCTTGGAGAAGTTGTTGTGACAGGGTGAGTGTCTCTGATGGTGGCTGTTGTTGCTGCTGCTGAAGCTGTAGTTGCTGCTGTTGCAACTGGGGGTGACCCTGCTGCAGCTGCTGGCTGAGCTCAGCGAATTTTGCTGCTCTGCTCTGCTCTTCTGCCATCTGGCACTGCTGATTGAGCATCTGATGGAAGAACTCCATCATGCTGGCTGATTCGGTGGGTTTTCCTTGATTGATGAACTCCTGCCCGTTCCCAGGACAGAACTTGAAATTGCCACCCAACTTCCAGTCATAGCCGCTCATGCACCTAAATGCACTGTCCATGATTGCACTGGACGATTGCGAAAAGAGAGGACTTGAGGATTCCTTTGTTCGCCTTGTACTTCACACTGTCCGTCACGCACCCTACACCCAAAACCACCACGAGCACACCCAGCACCAGCATCATTCCCTTCATTCTTCACATGCGCACTCCTCTCTCTCACATTCACTAGCACCTCTTAAAGGGCAGGGAAACCTTGTCAAAGCAAGGGCTCGATGGAAGTTCTCCTCCACGTCCTGGAGGTTGTTGAAGAATGCGTTGCGTTCTCACTGATGCTGCTTCTTCTTCAGCTCACTTTCCTTTTACGAGGCCCAAATTCCTCACCCGTTTCCGCTCTGTCTTTGCGGTGCAATGGTTACTGTTTTCTCAAGTGCCGGCAAATGGAGCAAAGGCAGGCGGGCGAGTACTTTTGAGCGCCAATGGACACATTGCACAGCAGACTGCCCAGAAGAACTGGGACTGAAAGAAGCCCTGTGGCCCTTAGCCTATCAAAGCTAGTAACAAGAATTCATTTTCTAGAGCTCAACTCTAAAGAAGCAGTGAAAGGCAATCTAAAATCCTCAATTGCTAATCAAGGAAGATGAGAGTAAACTTCAGTCTGGTGCTCGCAAGGCCCCGCAGCACACTTCCTTCATTCCCCCGCTGGCCTTTGAGAAGCGCTCGTAGGTACCTATGGAGCCGTCTTCAAAGCAAAGGAGACGCGATCTTGGTTCTCATTGAAGCCCTTGGCAGCGAGTCGACCTCGGGTGATCGTGGAGGGTTTGTTGAAGAAGACTGCCTTAGGGTTGTAGCGTATCTTGTTGGAGTGAAGGTGGACGGTGAGCTAAGACAGGCTGAAATTGCGCCAAAAGTTGACGCCAAGCTGATGCCAGTTGGATCATTGAAGCTAAGGAAAATACACTGCGATGTACTTCAGGCACATGGCATCCACACTCTTGTCGAAGGGGACAATCGTGATCTCCAAAGCCTGGAAAAAGGATAAGCATGAAAATTGAAGTAAAGAGGGAGTTTTGAAAAAGAAAGGTGAGAACTCGATTGGTCTGCAGTGCGGGATGATTTGAGCACAGACTGTGGCTGGTTTTGGGGGTTCCCAAGGTTCCCAGCATCTAAAAGATAAGAGGGAAGGGGAAAGGGTTTCTAGATTGGCTTTGTTTAGGGACTATCTTGAAGAGGAGGTTCGAATTAGTGGATTGTGAAGATTTGGGTTCAATTGGCCCAGTAGAGGCCAAGAACGACAAGGCTGAGGCCAAGAACGACAGGTCAATAGTTCCGACCCACCCCGGATTTCTACCCACTTAGCCAATGTTTCAGGGAAATTATATAAGTTAGCTCAATTGGCTTAATTAACGGGAGGGGAAACCCTGGCCAAATCTTTTCATCTTCCTTCTTCCATCCCCTTCTATGAGGAAGGGTGGAGAAGTAGAACCTGATTGTTGAAGCAAGCGATGAATGGGTCATTGAGCATGTTGTTGAGGATGTGCTGTATGCCCGACTTGGAGCCGTCGCCAATGGTTGCCTCCATGCCATCCAGCACCTGGTCCCCGAAGGACTCCTGGGGAAGCTGGTCCGCGTTGGCCTCCGCCTGCTCCAGCAGTGCCTCTGCTCGGCGCATGCCCACTTCCTCACTGTCCTCCCACCCTGGCTCACCCTAGGCAATCCAAGGTTGAGTGAGTGGAGGGGAGAAAGAAAGAGGAAAGAGCTTCATGCCTCTGGGCTGGTGAACGCGGGCGGTTGGAGGGCGGAGGAGAGGTGGTCGGGGCGTGGGGTGGAGTGGCGGGCGGAGTTGGAGTGTATTGAAGGCCTTGTATGGGTAGTGGTGATGGGGGGGGGGGAACCTTGGACCTAGAGGTCAAGAGTTGGCCTGGTTGTGCTGCCACTCGTAGCAGCGGGATCCCTTGCTCATGGTGGCACTGCGCTTCCTGCACTCGGAGTCCATCAATCCATATATGTGCCTGCTCCTTAAGGGCGGCATCTTTTGCCTGGCGCTTTTGTTCAGCCTTTCTTCTGTCCTCCTCTTCTCAGCGAATTTCTCCACTCCATGGCGATAGGCGACCCGATGCTGAATTTTTATTAGGCTTTCAAGTCCTATTCAGCATGTCTGGTTCCCAATGAGAGAGGATAGGGCGAACTTCTGAGAGTTGATCCATTCTGGATGTTCTTGATGATGAGTGGTGATGGTGGCATGGACTGAGTGCAGGCCTTTGCATCCCTCCCAAAAATTTTCGCGCGCTTCGCGCGCAGAGTATAATTTAGTACCAATAAACCAATTTATATGCCCATTTTTGAGTTATTTGAGCCTAATTTCAAAATTTTTCTCCGCTACACGAAAAATTTGCAAATTTTTTTTACCAAATTTGCTATTTTTCAAGTTTTTTTGCTTTTCTTGGCAATTTAGATTGAAAATTTTTGCGCGCTTCGCGCGCATCTAGATAGGGTATATTGAAACAATTTTGACCCAAATTTCCCCCCCCCCCCGAACCAAAATGCTATATCCGCCACTGGTGCGAGGTATGCACTGAGAGTGCGCGAGCAAAAATTTGCCCATTTCTTCTTCTTCTTCCCAATGGGTGGCTGAGCTTCCTGTTTGGGGAAGGTGGGAATGGCAGCAAATTCTAGTGACCAGTGTGCTTCCAGTGGCTGCACTGGAAAGGATAGTACTGCTCTCAAACAACTAGCCTTCATTGCCAGAAGTGGGCTGAGAAAAGAGCATGGAATGAGGTTGTTTGGTGAAGGGTGGACGATCTAGTCTCAGTTTTAATCGCACTGGAAAGCAACTGGCCGAAGGCCCAAGCGGCTGAAAAGATTGAGCCCAATGCAAAGAGCGCAGCATAGGTTGTCAGGCCACAGAAGCGCGATTTCGAAAGGCGTAATTCTCACACATCCTCCGCCAAGACAAAAGAGGAGCTGAGAAGCTAAAAGCATGGCGCGAAGGCCCAAACAAAGCCCATTGGGGCGATCGATGACAAAAGATGCCTGTATCAAATCGTGAGACTAGGAGTCCTTCACAAAATCACATAGAATTCTAAAGCCAAAGAAGCTTAACAAAGCAAATTCAAGCTGGCTTGGAAAGAAAGGCTGGTGAACAAATATTGCTGACAATTATGAGCATTTTGGGTGGCTAGAGGGGTGGATGAATGAAAGCTTGGCCAGTAGATGAAGGGAAGCTGAAGTGGCTGTCCTAGGTGGGAGTGAGGTTGGAGTGGAAGTGGGAGAATAATAGAGGCGATGTATGGAGGCTGGTACATGGGTGGTGAAATGAAGGGTGGCTGCCTTGAATGGAGAGAGTGAAATGAAAACCTAAGGGGCCAGCAGTCACAGCAGGAAATTGGCATACACACACAAAGATCAAATCTTAGAGCTCTACTGGGGGTCTGTGTGCTGGGCTAGGCTGGAAAGGTGAAGAGATGAAAGATGTATGATAGGTGTGAGGAGCTGCTAAAGGCTATGAGGGGTGCAGGTGGCTGGGTCCTAGTGGGTGAGGTGAGAGAGAGGAAGACAGGCCAAGGCGGGGCGCCGAGTTTCTGGGCTGCATGCTACTTGCCGAAACTTTCGCAGCTCTGGGCCCCGTGCACTGCCCAGCCCACTCCTGCCTCCTCTCTTTACAAATGAATGCATGGCGAAGGGATTTGAGGAGAGAGAGTGAGATGGTGCCTGGAAGGCAGAAGGATGGAACTGCTCAGAGTAGGTGGAGTGAGTGGAGCCTAAAGTAAATGAATCATTCTTCCCTAGCTTTTGGTGGCAAACAGAAGGCATGGTGAAAATGTTATGAAAGCCATAAAACAACGCTGCTTCAAACAAACCTAAAAATTTTGAAATTCCTGCTCATTTCTTACCCCTGACAAAAAAGGAAGGTGAAAGTTGGAGGGATGGGTGAATAAGGGTGGGAGGCGGCTGGATGGATTGTAGGTGGTGGTTGATGGTGTGCGCGGTGTCCTGGGTGACGCGGTGGGCATGGAGCTGGCTGCAGGCGCTGGCCAGGTTCGCGTAGTTCTTCCCATCCCCCGTCTGCTCTCCCTCCCGCTTCAACCCAGCCCCAGGCAGGAGAGGAGAAAAGTGGGAGCTTCGTGAACCGCAGATGGAGGGCCAGCCCAAGCTCAAGAGAGAGCCAAGGCGACCCAAGGACGCTTGAAGGGACGGAGAGAAAGTGAAGAGGTGGCTGTAGACTTTGCAGGTGTGGCGGGTGTCGATCTGGGGGGCGTAGAGAGCGCGGAGCTGGCCGCCGGTGCTGGCCAGGTTCGCGTGGCTCTCCCAGGCGTCCATTCCCTCCTCCAGCTTCAACTCAGCCTGGGGCAGGCCAAGAAATAAAAGCAAAAATGGTGCACCGCAGATTTTTGGGTAGTCTTGCCATTTCAGGCAGAGACTAGACCCAGAGAATGCTTGAGGGGGTGGAGAGAAGGTGAAGTAGAGGTGGAGGAGGTAATTGCGGATGTCGTGGGTGGCGTTGAGCTGGTTGCAGTGGCTGAGCAGGCCCACGGCGCCCTCCCTGGCGTCCGTTTCCTCCCCCAGGTGACGCGGAAGTTGTTCCTGGTGGTGTAGAGCATGTAGAGCTGGCCGCCGGTGCTAGCCAAGCTCGCGAAGCTCTCCCTGGCACCCGTTTCCTCCCCCTGCTTCAATCCAGCCCCCAGCAGGAGAGGAGAGAGAAGGGAAGGCTGAACACGGCAAGGCGCGGGTTCATTGAGGCTGTTTAGGCCCCAATGAAACCCTTTTGACGCCTGAGGATGGCCGAGAGAAGGTGAAGAGGCATTGTAGGTGACGTGGACGTCGATCTGGGTGGAGTAGAAGGCGTGGAACTGGCTGCAGGCGCTGGCCAGGCTCACGAAGCTCTCCCGGGCACCCATCTGCCCCTCCTCCCAGCTTCCGCAATTGTTCGAGGAGCCTGGTCTTTACAGACCAAGACTGCACCCAATTGACGCTCGCGAAGATGGAGAGAGAGTGTGAAGGGGCTGGTGGATTGCTGGGTGCGGTTGCAGAGGGTGTTGGGTGAAGGGTGGACGATCTAGTCTCGGTTTTAATCGCACTGGAAAGCAACTGGCCGAAGGCCCAAGCGGCTGAAAAGATTGAGCCCAATGCAACGAGCGCAGCATAGGTTGTCAGGCCACAGAAGCGCGATTTCGAAAGGCGTAATTCTCACACAGAGGTGCTGCCTGATCATGTCGGCAGT
This sequence comes from Ptycholaimellus sp. GST1_10, assembly GCA_030248095.1. NCBI lineage: Eukaryota > Metazoa > Nematoda > Chromadorea > Chromadorida > Chromadoridae > Ptycholaimellus > Ptycholaimellus sp. GST1_10. The sequence continues at coordinate 6,964 of JASANA010001886.1, forward strand.
GAAGCTTTTCGAGCAGAGCGGGTGTGCCTCTAGGATCTTCTTCTGCTGCAAAGTGTCGGCGGCCTCCTCCATGCACTTGATTCACCAAGAAGCCTAAGTCGCAAAGAAAGGAACTGGTAGTAGTGCTCAAGGGTGTTGTTATACTGGTAGCCACCAATAAAGATGGGGGCGGTGGGCTGCCTCGGAGCAGCGTAGGTCGCCACGGGTTCCGGCGCAGCATGCGCGGTGGTGAGCTGGCGCGGTGGTGAGAGGGGATGGCGATGGGCTGGCTGGCCCGGTCTTGCCCGCTGCGGAGGAAGTTGAAGTGGGCGGGAGCCGCCCCGACCTCCTCCCGGCGCAGAAACTCCTCCCCCACCTCCAACCGGCTCTTCTCCACCATCCGCCCCCGCCGCCTGGGCTCCTATCAACTAGTCCTTCTCTAAACCAGTAGCTTATCCAGTAACCCACGCTTACTGCCGTGGGGTCCCGGGCAACCTTCTGCCGCCCTTTCTCCCGTCTCTGCCACCGCCCGCGGCCAGGCACCTCCGCCTCCATCTCTTCCCCCGCCTCTTCTCCTTCAGCAGCCGCCTCCTCATCATCCTCGGCAATGACGAGTTGGCCGGCCTCCATCTCGCTCTTGCCCTCATAGCGCAGCCCACACTCACCGCACATCACCACCATCTCCACCTGCAAACATGCATCTTTTTACACCCCTTTTCGCCACCAGTTTGGTGTCAAAATAGCATTTATGTGGTCAACTTTTGTTTAAAAACCCCTTATTTTGCAAAAAATTTTAAGGTGCAGTACTTAACAACCAACTTTGTGGAACCCCGAAATAAGGGGGGTCGGGTGGGGCCCCCGCACCAACCAACAAACTTTGACTGAGAAAAACCCAACCGGGAGGGGGGGGGGGGGGGGGGGTGGGTAAAATCAACCAATTCAGGGGGGGTTCATTTTTTAGTAGGGACACGTATGGCTGCTTTCCTGAAAATCGGGCAAGAATTAGGAATGGGGTGGAAGGTGAGGAAGGGGAGAGAGGGGGTTTACATAGGGAACATGAAGGTGGGAAGGTCGGCAAGGATACCCTGATATCGCGCTGCTTGCATCATGCTTGCCGAAGCGTCGGTTGAATTATTAAGCTTTGTAATCACCGTGATTACGTCCATGCCGAAGCGACAGATTATTGATTGATTAGAAAGTTCCAACAGAGGACATCTTTGTGCGTGAATGCTGAATGCTGGATATCACGACATGCTGAAGAGAACAGATGGATTCGGCCAATCATTATCACTCTTCCACTTAAATTCCCTCTTCCTGTTCCACTACCCGATGAGGGCTGAGTGCGAATTCTCCTGCCCGAGCTCCCGTCATCCACTCCATCATTACTGGCATAGTAGTAGCCCCGGATCCTGTAAATTCTTGGATTACTGTTGGGCAGAGAGAGTCCTCTGATGCAGGGGCAACTATGTTTTCGAGCAAAAGGGGCTCACTGGTTCTTAGACAACCTATAAGGCAATCTACTCGTGCAGCTATTGCCCAACTTCCAGTCATTGCCGCCCATGCACCTAAATGCACTGGCCATGATTGCCCAGGGCGATTGCGAAAAGAGAGGACTGGAGGATTCCGTTGTTCGCCTTGTACTTCACACTGTCCGTCATGCACCACCATAGGAAAACACCTCAGCGCTATCACTGCTGAACATGAGACTAGAAAGCCAAAACTTGTGGAGCAAAACTAGAGTAGCTATGTGTAGGATTTGAGAGGAGAATCTGGGCTGGGTTGGGGTGGCAGGTAGACTTTGGGCAGCCCACAGGTGTGATCACAGGTGGGTCCCTTGAGGCAGAAGCTGTCCTCATCCATCACAGAGGCAGAAGCCTCAAAGCTATCACAGCAGAACATGAGACTAGAAAGCCAAAAATGACAAAAACGGTGCAATGGGAAAATCAGGAAAGGGAGGCTAAATGGCCTGGGATGCAGAGGTGGGGCTGGTGGAATTGCTGGAGGACTCTGGCTTGTCTTCTTCAGAGTTGAGGTCCCAGAGGTAGTCCAAGGCGGGGCCACAGCTGTGGGTGATGATGGTGTCATGCTCCACATAGCCTTCGTGGTCCACGCAGATTTGAGCCATGCAGCCTGTGCTTTCTGCAATCAGTGGGTGTCATTGGACGGGTATCAAGAGACTTAGGAGAGTGTGAAAAAGGGCGAACTGTGTTTGATGCATTTGAGAGAGACACCATGCTGGTTGCACAAGAACTTGATGTACTCAATGCCCTCGAATGGCACGATGGCCAAGGGTGCCCAGGTATGCACTACCATCAGTTCTGCCCAGTACTGGCTGGCTGGCCTTTTGTTGTGACGCATTGTACACGTCCGATACATGTCCTCCATCTCTGCCACTACGTCTTGCTTTGCCTACAGGTTTTACTCACATTCTATGGTAGGTGGCAAGCTCATCCTAGTCGCTTACCTTGGCCACCACGCTTTGCTTGAGCTGATCGTAGCTTCCTGGTGCAAGGCTTCATGCACCTCCATGACATGCCTCAAACCACCACACATTTACTTCAGAAAAGCTGGAAGAAAGCAGCACCAACTTCCGCATCGCCCACTTCTCCTGCTTCCATTGGAAGGTGTAGAAGCCACAGTGTCAGCAGCGCAGCATCTTCTCTCTGCCCCACCCGCTCCCAAGTCCTCTGGAGCCCACTGCCAATCAAGGCAGTAGTCCAAACAAACGCATTATCGGCAAAGGCTGAGTAGGAACCTTGAGACCACTGAAGATGAGTTCTCCAGGTTGAGATTGGTTGAGCCGGATGGGGAGACCATCGGGGGCATACTGCATTGGCATACTGCTGAAGCCACTTGGCCTCCTCCCAGGCTTGCTCTACAATCCAAACCACCACCCACTCTTCTCAATCAGCAAATATGGGAAGAGGGCGGCCAATGCTCCACAATGGTCATGCCCCGTAGTAGGTGGATTTGGTCGTGATAGGAGTACTCATCAAGCTTTGCCGCCTCCAAGGCGAAGCTCAAAAAGACAAAGATCAATTCAAAACTGGATTGGTCGGCCTGCAATGGCTACCGGTTCTGGAGCATGACCTCCACGTTCACTGCGGACATCTGGAAATGGAGCTCATTTCCACCGCGTCTGCAAGACAACATCCAGATAATCACCGACCTACTCTGCCCAAGTCCTAAACTTTCCCCCCAAAACACCCTCATACAGATATCGATTTGGGAAGGTAGGGAAGGAAAAGGAATGAGACAGAAGAGGGGAACCGGAAGTAGGTGTTGTTGAAGAGGGAGACAAAAATGTTGCGGGCCTCCTGCTTGTGGAAGACCTTGTACATCGTCTGCATCAACAACCGCAACTCTGATGGCTAGTAGCTCAAGAGAAGAAGAAAGGGGCATACGTGACCAAGAAAGGTCTGCTGATCATGCCGCAACTCTGAAGGGGACTTTCCGCATAGCAAGAAGAGGACTTTGGGGGCATTGCGGATGATCAGCACCCTGGACTTCACCGGAAAGCACAACTAAAGTCTGTAAGAGAGACGTCAGTTTGAAGAGCACAACTGGCTTTCTCGATCCCCTCCCCGTGGACAGCGATGGCATCGATGCACTGGGCCAAGGAGGTGAGGATGTCGTTCATGTGGCCGATGCTGGTGTACATCTGCTGCACCAACGTCATGGTGTTGTTCACACGTGCCTGCCAAAATGTATCAAAATGGCCCAAAATTACTTAAAATTTATAAAGCGGCCAGCACAGCTGGCCTTTGATATCTATGACCATGATGGCTAACGGTAACGGTTGAGTCGCCACCGGTAACCACCGGTAACCGGTAATTTCTCATTTTTGATTACCGGTGTGATTTTACCGATATCGGTAATCGGTAATTTTTTTTAAATCTTCAAAAAACATGATTTTTCTTGGTTTTTTTCATTTCTTTCATCATTTTTGTTATGTTTCTTTGTTTGTATAGTGTTTTGGTGCTTGTTACTGAGTTATTTGAGGCCGGAGACTTCTTGGAGCTGAACAAAAGGCTGTGAATAGGGAGGGTTCCCTCGAAACTCGATGCATGGAATGCATGGCAAAGAAAACAACATGCCTAAAAAGGCCAACATGGGCGTATTAGACGCCAGAAAATGGACATCCAGAATGGGTGAGACATCAACTTGGAGAACTGGACGTCAACTGAGTCTGAGTAGAGGACGATGGACTAGGAGAAAGCTGCTAAAGAGAGTGAAAGGGGAAAGGGACAGGGCAATAGGCCAGGGGCAAGGGGGGAGGGGCGAGGGGTGAGGGGCGAGGGGCCAGGGTCGAGGGGCCAGGGGCGTGGGGCCAGGGGCGTGGGGCTCAGGGCTGGGGGGCTAATGCTCAGGGGAGGGCGGGGTGGGGTCCTTGGAGGGGCCGGCGATGGTGGTGGAGTCCGGCTTGTACTCGGGGGAGGCCGGGAGCTTGGGGAGGCCGAAGCCGAGGGCATTGCGGAGGCCGATGCCGAGGGCGTTGCGGAGGCGGGCCGGGACGGCGTCGGGGAGGGGGCACTCGTTGCAGCTGTGGGAGTTGCGCTGGCTGCCTGATGCCGCGGAGTCCTCGAAGTCGCAGTCGTGGGCGCGGATGGAGGCCCGGGTGACGATCGTCTTCTTGGCCCGGATGAGACCATACGGATGGTGAGATGGAGGAGACCATACGTCCGGTCGAAAACGGCGACGACAATCCCCAGATACGACAGCCCATCACTGCAATTGCCATCTTTGAGCGCATTTGTCCACTGATCTTTTGAGAGGAAGGCAACTCTGCCAGCCACAAATCGATCATGGTGTTGATGGAGCGGGGGGCGGCCTGGTCGAAGATGAGCTTCTTGATCAGGTGCAGAGCATTTGCGCCTTCTTGTCGCACTCCTTTTCGGATCTTGTACTTGCCAGGCATCCGAAAGCGGGACTCAGCAGCTCCCATAAGCTCACGGAAGCGGTAGTTCTGAGCCGTTGCCAAAGCCTACATAGCAATGCATTAGGTTGCCATTGATGTGGAATTGAGAAAGGAACTGTGGTAGGAGAAGAAGCCAGCCAGCAAAGCATGAGGCGCGTTAGTAGCTGTTGGCGGGGGTGCTGCGGATCGAAGTAGGCTTTTCCGCCGTCTACAGGCGCGAGAGGGATGAGGAAGTCCAGGATGCCTATCTCCTCCTTCTCCAACTCTGCCTTCTTCCTTGTCACAGCCTCGGCCTCTACAGACAAAGACAGCATTAAAGTAATTGAAAAGAAGTTTGCTGCAGCTCACCCAGTGCATCGCAGATTTGCTTGGTCAGCTGAGGGTACTCCTCCTTGTGACGCTTTTGCAGATGACGTCCTAGCTCGCGAATGGTGCCGGTGATATTCCAGGTGCAGCGTGGGCCATCAGGTTCAGCAGCCTTCAGGGGGAATGCACAGAAGATTCCTGACCGGGCACCCTTCACCCCCTTTTTCCTCGCCACAGGCCCTGCCCATTTATCGGGAATAAGTGCCCAGGCACCCTTCTTTCTATCCCTCCCCATTGTGGCACTTTTAGAAGCAGAATTCAATGGCTAAGGTATTGCATGATAGATAGTTGCGCATAGTTACAACTGCGCAATTTGGCCAAGCTACATCTATTCCACGCGCCCTCTTTGCTTACCTCAGGAAGTGGGAGACGCAGACTTATTTCAACTGGCATAAAATCTGGCTTCCATGTGACAGTTATAGCTCCTAGCACTATGAGAAGTACCCTTTTCCATTCCATGTTCCTTGTATTCAATGTAACTGACAGTGACAGGCTGAGAAAACCGCAGAGATCTAAACCCATAACGAACACAAAAGGTGTACAATCCTCAAGGTTATACTGAAACGATCACTTTCACACGCATTCTACATGGTCTTGAAGCCGCCTGAACACCTTCAGAAGCCTCCAGACACATTCAGCAGCCTTCAAAAGCAATAATATATGCAAAATTTACAAATTAGATCAGTAAAATCAGTAAAAAAATAAAGGCCAACCAGTAATTTTTACCGTGAGCACTGGTAATTTTTTACCGGGAGCTTTTACCGGTGCGGCCACTCTCCACCGGTAACCACCGGTTAACGTATAAAACAAAAAATCGTTACCGTTAACGGTAAACCGGTAATTATTACCGGTGTGGTAGAATTACCGTTAGCCATCATGGATCTATGAGGCCTTAAGAGGATGGCTTCTTGGCCTCCTTGGCCTTGCAGGTGGCCAGGTGGCCACATAGCAGTCCACCTTGACACCCTCCATGTCCGCCAGGACCTCCGCCTCCACCACGCTCCAGAAGTGCACCTTCTTCTCCATCTTCCACCAGGTGCCCTGGATCTTGGCCTGGCTCACTTTCCACTCAGCATAGGCCTGGACACTGGCCAGGTGCATGGTGGATGGGTGGCTGAGCTTCCTGTTTGGAGAGGGGGGAATGGTGGTGAATTCCAGTGGCCAGTGCGCTTCCAGTGGCTGCACTGGAAAGGATAGTAGTCCTGAGAAAGGAGCATGGAATAAGGTGCTGCCTGATAATGTCAGCGGCAAAGCTTTCCGAGCAGAACGGGTGTGCCTCTAGGATCTTCTTCTGCTGCAGAGTGTCGGCAGCCTGGGAAGCCTCCTCCATGCACTCGATGTGCCAAGAAGCCTAAGCTGCAAAGAAAGGAACTGGTAGTAGTGCTCAGATGTGTTGTACTGGTAGCCATCAATGAAGATGGGGGCATCCCGGTAGAAGTTGACCAGCCAATGGTCTCAGCCATGGTAGCAGATGACGTTGTCGACACTCCAAAGTGGCAGCTTAGGCCACTCTTCCTTTCCATTCTTCCTTTCCGAAAGGTCCATCTGCATAGCCAGAGCAGTCCTCCTCGCACATGAAGTTGCACAGCTCCGTCTCTTGAAGCGGATTTGATGGGCTTTTTGGGGGGCTAGGCAGGCAAAAGGGGAGGCTAGCCGTTCATCTTGGAGCAGCCGCACTTGGTGATGATCGTGAGGCTGCATAAGAGGCGTTTCTTGCAGACGGCGTCAATGAACTTCTCGTTGTCCCTAATGCAGCGGTTGTAGGAGTGGCCGTCGAAGAGGACGTCGTAGGTACCCGTGCACCTGAAGCCATTTCATTTGCACTATTTTGAACTGCTGGCAGACTAAGCATGCATGGCAGAAAACTTATATTTTTAACCATATTAGGCCAGAATAATTGTCCCTTTATAGTGCCATATTTGGCCAGAAGAATCTCTACCTAATGATACCTGATTCCAATCCACTGTTTAGCTAGAGCTGAGCATGTATCCTGGGACGCTGCCAACTGCCCCGCACTCCCATCCTCTTCACCACCAGCTGGCAGGCCTTGTTCATCCTCCGATCGCTAAACTTTCCTTCTATTGGTGGTTTTACTGCAGCCACCTAGAGAAGTGGGATGAAAGTTGGCAAGAAATTGAACAGTTGAATTTGGTGAGAGAGCGAGGTGGGACCTGGGATGAAGGGATGTAGGTTGGGTCAGCTTTGTTGGCTCTCCCCCCCCCCCCCACATCCTCTGCACTCTCCTCCTCTACCATACTAGGTCTCGTGGAGGGGTTCACTGCATTGCTGGCCTCCGTTTCCCGCTTGCTGGCTTTCGCTTCCAACTGCGTTGATGACGATGAGGCCAAGGATGACCCACCCAAACACCTGTGTCAGGTTTTCTGAGACACATGCCAACATGCAGGGATGTAAATGGACCACCTGTAAGAAAGACAAGGTCGGCGTAGAAGAGCCAAAAGAGAATGAGAATGTTGGATATAATGATGTTGTCTGCGGCATTGGGGAGGAATGCATTGGGACGTTGTGGTTGGCGGTGTGGTTGCAGTGTGAGTGTAGTTTCAATGTTTGTTGCAAAACGCTGCTGTACAGCCTGACGGAGCAGCCGCTGGACGGGGCTGGGGTTGCTGGAGCCATGGGGATAATGCTGGCTGTGTGAGCCGCGTTAGAGTCACCCACCTCCACCACTTCCCTCAACCATGCGCAGAATCGCCTAGTGGCTGCCCTTCACTCACCCCTCCTTCTAGTTCTATCTAGCCTTTGTACGTGTACTTTTGAAGAATTAATTGTCAAGAGACAATTTTTTAGCCCATTTTTTGGTTGTGCTTTTGTACTCTGCTAATTTCTGTTTCTTGCTTTTTGTGTGATGTTTGGAAAATATAAAGAAATATTCCCAATGTTCACACGGCAAGCAGTGCAGAAAAAGGAAGCAGATTTCAGAGCAATCGAGCACCAACAGGGCAAGCACCAAAATTGACTGGCAGGAGTTGGCAAATAAATTGCACTGGTCTGAGCGGAAGTCAGGGGCTTGGCTGGGGCCAATTTTTTGGTCCGGAGCTGATAAATAGAGGCTCTCGACAGACTGGGCGGGGAAGGAAAAGCTGGGGAGCAGAGAAGACAGGAGTAAACAAAGGCGGACGACCTCGGCAGTGCAAGAGGTGTTAGCTGAGTTCAGGCTGCGAGGGGAGACAGAAGGCTAGGTCCAAGCACTGGGCTTGGACCAAGCACTGGGCAAGGACCTGCGGAATGGCCAGAGCCAGCCAAGCTGTCCTGCGCAGCCTGCTAGCAGGGCACACCGAAGCCACCCGCCTTGCAGTGATGCAGAAGGTGGGGGGCTTGCTGCTCCACAGCCTCGCCTTCTGCCCACCCTCCACCATGGCCTCAGCAGAGCGAGTTCGCAGCGTCCTGGCACGGCAGGCCCGCGTCGCACTAGGGAACTGGAACAGCAGCCGCGAGGAAGCACTCCAGCTTGCCAACCTTCCCAGCTATGAAGAACTCCTCTTCAGCCAGCTCTTTACCTTCGTCTGGCGCTGCCTCTCCCAAGGCAGAGCCTATGGACACTGGCTGAAGGAGGACGACAGCGCCCCAGCCCCACCCCAGCACAGTCACTGGACTCGACGCACGGCCAGAGCCGCAGCAGCAGCTGCAACCATAGGCCAAGCTGGGGTCTGGCGGGTGGACAGGCTGCAGTCAGGGCGCGAGTGCCTAGACCGCCTGGCCCCCATCCGCCTGCGAGAGCTATGGAACGCCATCCCCTGGAGCGCGGCTGGCTTCCTCAGGCCAAAAGAAGAACTCAAGTCGGAGAAAGATGCCAAAGAAGCCTGCAAGAAGCTTTTCACCTATCTGCCCCCCTCCACTTTAAAGTCCCTTACTTTCTAATCTGACCATGTCCCTTTTGACCATGCCCGATGACTTGCAGTACAGCTGTATGCTCTTGCATTAATAATCGATAAAAAAAAAAAAAAAGAAGGAAGGTGTCAGGTGAGCAGGCCTAGCAGGGCTAATGAGGTAGGCAGGGTCGCTGACAGACATGCATAAAGGAAGTGGAATGAGATGGGTAGGAATGAGGGTGGGATGAAGGAGTGTTAGTGGATGGAGGGGCCAAAGACGTCGGTGGTTCGGGGGTCCTCCTTCGGATTTGCCTCCTTCTCCTTCTCTTCATCCTGCCAAATCTCCACCTCTTCCCCTCCTTTTCCATTTGATGAATGGAAAGAGGAACCAGAGGCCAACCGCCGATTGAACGGACCGCGGCCTCAGTTTCCTCATCTCCTTCAGTGAGACCTTGGGAAACCTTGGGATGGGAAACCTTGGGATGGGAAACCTTTTCAAAATTCCAATCTTAAGCTGAAAAAGGGATGCATTGAGGGCATTGGAAGGTGGTGGAAAGTTGCCAGGGAGGCTGGTTGATGGGAGGAAGTTGGATGGCAGGCAGAGGTGGGGCCTTGACGATTGGAGGATTGGCATTCCATCATGCTCTCTCGACAATTCAACTCCTGCAGAGACAATATCTCCCAAAAAGGAGAGGAGAAGACGTAACCGCTCTATACTCAGCCTTGCCCTTGCTTGTGCTGATTGTCTTGATTTCTTCATTGACTTCCGGAGCCAAGGGCCGCAGAGCCGCTGTCCGTCCCACTTTTTCATTCCTCTCCTTAGCTCTTTTAATGAAAGCCATACCCCGAAGGGTTCCCACTTTTCAGTCCTAAATATAGATGCTGGTATAGAAGCGGTAATGCTGGGCTGAGTCTGTATGCGGCATGTGGCGAATTGGAAGGAGAGAAAAGTGATCTGATGCGAAGGCGAAGTGTGGAAAGTGAGCAAGTCAAAATACGCTGCAACTGTTTTTCCGCGTTTCCAAAAACGGCCTTTAATCACCAACTATTTCTAATTTAGATTTTGAGTTGCAGCGAGAATAAATTAAAAAAATCTCATATGCCAAGCTAGATGTTTAGATTAGATGTTTTGGCTGATGTTACTAACCCCCCCCCCAACAATTTGGCCCCCCCAAGATTTTGCCCCCCCCCAAGATTTTGGCCCCTCCAAGATTTTGGCCCCCCCCTCAAGAATTGAATTTGGCCCCCCCCCTAATCGATTTTGCCCCCCCCCCCCCCCTAGACCTTGGCCCCCCCTCAAGAATTTGCCCCCCCCAAACCGATTTCCGTAATTTTTTACCAATTTTTTTCAAAATTTTTAATAATTTTCTAAATTTTTTAATTTTTTTAATAATTTTTTAAATTTTTTAACAATTTTTCAAAATCTTGATGGGGGGGTTAATTTAAGGGGTGGGGTAATTTGAGCTACTACTTTGCCAGTTTTACTACTTCCAATGGGGTAACCGCTTTCTACTACTCTGTATCTGATAGGAAAAGACGCAATTTATCGGAATACGGAATTCATTAAGTGTTAGTGTTTCAAATAAAAGCATGCAATGGAAAAAAGAAGACGAAGAAGAAGCTAAAGACAGCTACAAAGAACAAAGAAGTAATCATGCTCATCATGCTATGCTGCTCGCTCAAAGTAAATCATGCTCATCACGCTCACTCAATTGTAAAACACCATGCTTAACTTATATACATGCTGGCGTAGTAAATTGGAACAAAAAAAGGAAGTTAGTAGCTAGTCGCGGCAGAAGCCGAAGGCCAGGATGGCGGCCAACGCGATGAGGGCCAGTCCCACCAGCAGCCACCACCAAACCTGTGTGAAGGGTGAAGGAGAACTATCTTGGAAGATGAGCGGTAGGAGGGTAACAATTTTTCCGGTGGAAGCGTCCTCTATCAGCCCAACCCCCACGGACTCGAGGGTTCCCGAGGGGAGTTCTCCGATTCCATACCCATACCTCATTTTTCATAATTTTTCGCCATATTTTCATACCTCCAGAATGTTTTACCCGATTTCTCAAAAATTTTGTTGAAAAATTATCAAACTAACCACATGGGGTTGTGTATTGGACATTTCCGCTTCGAATGGTACCACTCGTTCCTAGTCGTTTTCATTTTTGGGGCCATCGACGCAAGTTTTATGAAAAGAATCAAAATTCGGCCATTTTTTGGTGGGCTCACCCGTCCCTACCGGTACGAGACGGAAGAGGAGTGGTGCGCGCGACTTCGGGTGGGGCTGGACCCGGGTCTGGTCCGGGACCTCCTTCCGGGTTGCTCTTCCGTCCCAGCTGGGAACCCTGGCCGAAGGTGGACTTGGCTCACCTTCGTAAGGCTTTTTAGGTTCCCTCATCTTTGGCGAGCGCTGAAGGGTTTGTTGGTAGGTGGCTGTGTGGATATGGGGACGGGTGTCGGAGCAGGGCAGGTGGACTCCACTGGGTTTCATCCTCGGCTCCGTCCTCTGGACGCCAACTTCGACATTCCTCGTACGTCCTCTCCTTTCTCCTGGGCTTCTGAAGTTGTCGATTGTAGCACCGGGCTGGCATCGCTGGGTGCTCCGCTTTTGCCCCCCTCATCGGTGGGTGGAGCATTGGCCGCCGGAGTTGCCAATGTCGTATGAGGCGGGGACTGGGATGTGGGATTTGGATGCCGTCTGTCGCCCGGAGGACACGTTGCGGTGTAGCGTCTACCGCTGGCCGGCGGGCACGGACTATCCCGGCCTCTACACCAAGCGAGACGGGCTTCGCCAGGATGCCAGCTACCGGGCCTGCATCGTGGATTACCCTGGCGGACGCTCCGACCCCTGGAACTTCCAGGATGCCTCCAAGATCAAGGGGGTGACCACGAAGGAGCGGCGGCTTCGGCAGAAGGCTCGTGACCTCTCCTGGTCGGAGCAAGGTTTCCACTCCGTCGTCCTTCTCTTGTCTCAGCGGGGTGTCAATTTGTTGCAGCGGGGCGCGCGATGTCAGTGGCCCACCGCGGAGTTGGGGCAGGGTTTGCGGAGTTGGTGACGCAGCCTGTCCCGGCGTTCGTCATCCGCTGGCGCCTGACCCACGGCCTCCCCGTCGGATTGCCTGGGGTGGACACCCGTTGGCAGCGTCCCGTGGGGACTGGCGAGCGTGAGGACCCCACTGGCTTCCAGCACTCTCGGCCCCCGGCAACCCCGATGCCCCGTCCTTCCAGTCAGTCTTCCAAGGAGGGGTTGGCCGCTCAGATCCGCGAGGCCCTGGCCAAGTCCTCGGGGCCTCCGGGGATGCCGCCGGTGAAGAAGGCCAAGCCAGTGGTTCACCTGCGCGATTGTCCGCTTCCTTGCTCCTGGTGGTCCGGGTTCTTCAGACTGGGTCGTTGGCAGGGATGGACGGAGGTGCTGAGCCGGATGCCAGCTGGCTGGTGGGAGGTGGCGTGGGGGGAGAATGGGAGGGAGGTGGAGCATCCGTCGGGGAGTACGTGGAGATCCCGGTTCAGGCAGGCCCATCGCCGGCCGTCGGTGGGTACTCTGGGCCTCACTCCGTCGCTTCCCATCCGGTGGCCTCTGGCTCCAGCCACGCAGCCCCCGCTCCGTCCTGCTTCCAGCCCTGTATTTCCGCCGGATTTTCCTGCTCTGTTTTCACACGCTTCCTGTTGAGGTGCGCATGCGGACGCTGTCGGTGATCCTCTCCCGGTGAGTGTGTCGGAGGATGCTGGTACTTCCGGTCAGGCTTCCGGGGGTCAAGCAGCCTCCGGTCTGAGTGATAGTTTGGAGGAAGTGACCCCCATGGTGACCTATTTCCGCAGTAGTGGTCCTTCTCAGGGGTCTCGGTCCCCGCACTGGTGGTGAGGTGGTATTCATGTCTGATTCCTCTTGCTTTTTGATTCGATGAACTTCTGGCCCGATGTGGTGGGACATTTGTTGGCCGGGTGCGGTGGCGAAGGGTGAGGAGGAGTGTGTTGCATGAAGGCAGGGCCTGTTTATCTCGCCCAGATGTGTGGCGTCAGGTTGAGGATTGGCCTAATACGCACTGTAGTCACCGAGTGGCTCATTCACTCATCCAGCTCTCCTTCTCTTCCCTTCTTCTGACCCTCTCGGGCTCCCAGTTGTAATCCAATTGTTGTTTGTTTTGTCTCGCGGCCGGTGGTTGAGGAGGTGTTTGGGGTGGTGGGTTGGCGAATGAGGAGGCTGGGGCTGGCGAAAATTTCGCGTTTGTCTACTTTCCCTCTGGCGGGGAGGGAGATGAGGCTGGTGGTGGCGAGAAAACCGTGGTTGTTGCCTTTCCCCTTAGGGGAATGCCTCATTTGTTGGCCCTGCTGGGGTATAAAAGGCGGCCCCTTGTTTACCCTCTCCTCATCGACTCCGCCCCTCTCGTCATTGTTCCCGCTTGCTGACTCAAGAGCCTAAGGATAGGCAGGCATTGCCCCCGCCCTATCTTTTGCCCCTTGAGTCACTATGGCAGGGATTCCTCGCCTCCTTCCCCCTTTCATCCCTCGTCGTTTGCTCCGGCAGCCTACCTCTCGCAGGCATTTTGTTAGCCTCTCGCAGCGCCAACAAATGCCTGCAGAGGACGCCCGTCGGGGTCCTTCGTCCGCCTCACCCTGTGGCAAGAAGCAGCGGCGCACGCCTAATCTCAGGCGTGCCTGCGCCTCTTGCCTCCGGGGGGTGCGCTTGGCTGTTGGTAAGTCTTCTTCAGTTCACTGCTGTGCTTTTCTGGGTTGGTCCTAACCTCTGCTGGGCTTCTGTTATCTGGGTTTCTAGAGGTAGATAACTAGGCCTCAGCAGGGGACAGGAACCGCCTTCCTCAGTCGGTTTTTTGTTGTGTACGTATTCTCCCTGGACACCCCTGATTTTTCCGAACAGCCCAGGCTTCGCCTCAATTTCTATTGGCAAATCTGGGCTTGTCGGCAGAAAAAGGGGTGTTCCTACCGACGGCCATTCCTGCGGTGGTAAGTGGTGTTTTTCTTCATCCTGTATGGCTGTGGCTGGAGCGAAGGTGGCATTGTGTGGGCCATCTGTTGGGGAACAGGGCCGTTTCGGAGTGCCATCTGATTGTCAGAGCCGCCCCTTTTTCTTGTCGTCCCATTATCCCCTTTCCTGGTTTTTGTGGGACTGGTTTTCCCCGGCCCCCTCTCCAGCTAGCCCTCAATCTCAGCCAAGGTCATCCAGCAGCCGTTTTGTCAAAAATATGCGGGGTAGTCAATGTTGAAGCAAAAGGAGGGGCCCAGACCGGTGCCGGTGGAAGCAGGACAAGGGCGGGGAATTGCTGATTGGGTCTTAGCTGATGCCCTGCCGTGGGGACACCAAGAGGGAATCCCCTTTGGACACGCCCTCCGGGTGTCTCCACGGGACTTGAGTCCCCTTTAGTGGCTGTAGGCGCCTTAGGCTGGCCGCAAAGGTCCTGCTTTCCGAGGTCTGTGCCCCAACAGAGTCCATTCGGGGGTTGTATATAAGGGTCGCTCAGGTTGGGAAACAGGCCGAGGGTGGGTAGGAACGGCTTTTTTGCGCGGGGGTGGGTTGGAGGGTGAATGGCTACTGTCCCCCTCTCCCCTTCTACTTTTGCCGCCCTCCTTTGCGCGCGCGTCGTTCCTCCCGCCCCTCCTAGGCTGGGAGGGGGAGAGGGAGGGAGAGTGCATTATTTACTGTCTCCTCAGGGTCCCCCTGCTTCCCTCTTACCGTGCCTGGTCCCCCTTATTGGGCGGTTCTGGGGTTGCTAATTGCAGATGATGCAAGTGCGGTACCTGGTGGCGTTTTGGATCCAGTGGTGGTGGTGGCTGGTCCAGGCGTGGTGGGGGATGTTGGGGGCGGCCCCCGTCGCCGCGCCCCAGCTCTCCGCCTCTCCGCTCACCTCTCCTTCGCCGGCCTTGGCGCTTTCTCCTGGTTCCCTTTCTCGGCCCTTGTCCTGGCTTGGAGGGGTATAGAGGGAGTGAGGTGATTAGCAGTGGACCTGGGGGTGAAGATGGGGCGGCAGGAGGCGTTCCCTCGGCTGCGGCGCTGGGTGTTCTTCCCCAATTCCGTCGCCTTTTCCGTCCCCACGCCTGTTCGTTCCCATGGCCCCAGATTTGTTCCCCGCCGTCTTTCTGACTCTCCCTCTTTGACTTGACTACCCGTGATGGATGTCTATTTTCGCCTATTTTGTTTTGCTGATTTTTAATTGCTCCGCTCAGCCGACAATTCTCGTCCCTTTGCTGGTTTTGACACACCGCAAGCCAGCGCGATTAGCATAAGCGGTGGTCTAGGTTGTGGCAAGCCTTGTTTCCCAGCCAGTTTCCTGTCACGGTTGGCTGTCTTTCGCCTGGGCAGGCCTAAGGGTGTAGGCGCGGGGGTGTCAGTTGGCTCAAAAGGCCGTCCTTTGGTTTGCTAGCTATAGACATCTGGCTAGGGCTGGCTCAGCCCTCTCAGCGCCCTTCCCTGTCCCCCCCCCCTTGCTGTACTGGGGGGGTGTGCCTAAGCTGGCCTATCGCACCCCTCTGGCTGGCCCAGTTTGGTTTCATTCGTCCCAGCTGCCCTCCATTCTTCCCTTCCCTTGCCTTTTCTCCCCCTAGGGATTTAGGTTGGCTAATTCGGCTTAGGCCTAAGGTGTGTTTTACGAGGAAGGGAGAGAGAGAAGTAGCCTCGAAGGAACGAGATGCGCGTGTCGGAGGCCCACTGTGCCGTGGAGAAGTTGGGCGGTGGGGCCTTGCTGGGAGGGCGGCTGGTGCTGGGGCCCGCCTGGCTTCTGCGGCGCCCGGACATCACCTCCGCTCTGAACATCACTCACGCCGTCGTCGTCATCTGGGAGTTGGCTCGCTCGCTGCGCCGCCAGCGCAGCCTCTTCTCCGGCCCGGTTTTTTTCCTCCCTCCTGCTCCTTTTTGTTCGTGGCCCCTAGCGGTTGGTTGAGGTGCTGCACAAGCGGGTCCCCAAGGACGGCCGCTTCGACCTTTTGGCGCTCATGAAGGAGGTGTCCCCCTTCGTTCGGGATGCCTTGAACGTCCGTCTCTCCTTTGCCCCCCTTTTTGGCCTCTCTGGATTGGGGCTATTGATTGTAGGAGGGGGGCAACGTCTACCTGGTGAGCCACAAGGTCACCTGTCGGCCTCAGATGGTGGCCGCCAGTCTGGTGATGCACATGTGGGAGTGGCACTTGGACGTGGCCCTTGACTACATCTTCCGGGTTAGCCTGGCCCTCTTAGCCTCCCTTTTTCTTATTTTGTCTCCCTTTCTCTTTTCCCTCAGCTCCCGCCTTGTTTCCGGGGGGGGTTTTCGGAGGGGTTTTGTGGGAGGTTTGGAGGTCCAGTTAGGGTTTGTAGGCTGTGCCGGGCAGCGACCGTGCGGCGCTGGTGGGAGAGGAGGGCAGCAAGAAGGCGTGGGTGCGGCCGGAGCTGGAGGCCGTGGAGGCCTTCCTCTGGGGCCAGTAGCCACCCTCTCTTTGTACTTCTCCGCCTCCCCCATTTGTTTGTCCCCCTTTGACGATTCGAGCTGAGTAAAGGGTTGTTTTGTTGTAAATTCTGTAGCTCTGCCCTTGGCTTCCCTAGCCGCTCCAATAGTGTCTGAGAGATCACTGCATCTGTGTCTGCATCTGGTGGTGAAGGTGTGTTTCGGCTTGCCTAACCTGTGTGATTGTGTTGTCTGAGAGCCGTGTTTGGGTGATTTGGGGCCTAACAGGGGTGGGGGGGGGGGGGGGTTTGGGGGGGCCGGGCGGGGGCGCCTGACTTTGTGCTATCGCGCCTTCCCCTCGCCCCCAACTCTCCCCTTCTTTCCCCCTTCTCGTCATGGCCCATTGGTTAGTGCTCCTTGTGATTGCTGGAGGCCTGGTTGGGGTGTTTTTCTTTTTGGTGGCTTCCTGTCTCTGGTTGTGGCTTGGGCACTCTGCACTGCGCGGGTGGGGGTGGGCTTCCAATGGCAAGGGCGGGGGTGCTGTTAATTCCGCGCACCCTCCCCTCTCCACTGGGCCTCCATCCCCCCCTTCTTTCTTCGCCTTCTTCAGCCAGTCTTGGTGTTGGAATGTCAACCGTTATCGGTAGTGGGCGTGGCCTCTGGTGGGGCTGAGTGCTGCGTGAGATTGCCTCATTCGGTGAGTTGAGCGAGTCCCCAGAGGTTGAAGTAGAGGAGAAGAGAGCCATGGCCGCAGCAGTGTTCGCCCAGGAAATCGTCGACGCCATCCAAGCCTTGGGCGACGTTGTCACCCGCCTTCGCCACGCGTCGGACCTGCTGCAGCAGGTACTCGCCATCCAGGTCATCCCCAGCCTCCCTTTTTTTCAAGGTCGGCTAGCCTGTAGGTGATGGCGTTTGGCAGGGTGTTCCAGGGCATCGCTGGTGGGAGGTGGCCGCCGCCATGAACGAACTGGACAGCTCCAACGACTCCAACGGCGCCGTCCCAGGTGGGCACACTCCCATGCCCTCTCCTAGTGCCTCAGTGGAGGGCTCCGTTTGGGACCCAAGTGTTTGTTTGGCCTTGGTTGCCGTGGAGTGAGTGATGGAGGGTTGTAGGGGCGGAGGAGGGCGTAGAGGAGGACGACGACGATGTCGTCGTGCTCTGGGACTCCTGCCGGCCCCTCTCCCTCAGCTGGACAGCTCTGACGACTCTGCAGGCGACGCCATGCCGAGTGACCCATTCCTTTCTCCTTTTCTTGTCTGGGTATGAAGTGGTGCGGGTTTGCAGTGGCAGTGGAGGGTGGCGACGAGGTCGTCGTGCTCTGGTACTCCGGTCGTCCCTTCCGCTGAGCCTCCCCCTCTCCCTTCCACCCCCCGTCACCTCAGTTATCCCTCCTCTTTTGCTCACTCTTCGCCCTCTACGAATTCCTGTCCCTCTCTCCCTTTCCGATTGCTCCTCATTTTCTTTTGGTTTCGCGTCTCCTTTCTTGCACAGTGAGATTTTTTGTCGGTATCCTCGTGACGCCTGTTGGCCTTCTTTTCCATCGTGGTGTTCTTTGTCGGAGTGGAAGTTTGGGTGGTGCATTTTTGCCATCTTTTTTGTCTCCTTGCTTGTCTAGGATGTTGGTCTCTTTCTCCGTCGCACATCCGGTCATTTCTTGTTTGTGTGTTTTTAGGCGTGATCCTTGTGCCCTTCCGTTGT
>JASANA010001887.1:0-67307 GCA_030248095.1 Ptycholaimellus sp. GST1_10
TGGATGAATCGGGCTCTGGTGGGCTGGTCTGTGCAGTCTCAGTATGGCTGGGGCACCAACATCACCGACAAGTTCTTGCCCTGGGCAAGGAAGTCTCTGCGCTGCCCGAGATCCAGGAGTACAGCAACATCTCCGAGAGCCAGGCCCATCTAATGTGTCAACTGGTGGACCTGGCCAAAGCCCTTCAGCTCATTTTCAAGGGGTGAATCGGGCTCTGGTGGGCTGGTCTGTGCAGTCTCAGTATGGCTGGGTGCCAACATCACCATCCAAGTTCTCGCCCTGGGCAAGGACGTCTCTGCACTGCCCAAGATCCAGGAGTACAACAACATCTCCGAGAGCCAGGCCCATCTAATGCGTCAACTGGTGGACCTGGCCAAAGCCCTTCAGCTCAATTTCAATGGGTGAATCGGGCTCTGGTGGGCTGGTCTGTGCAGTCTCAGTATGGCTGGGCGCCAACGTCACCGTCCAAGTTCTCGCCCTGGGCAAGGACGTCTCTGCGCTGCCCGAGATCCAGGAGTACAACAACATCTCCGAGAGCCAGGCCCATCAACTGCGTCAACTGGTGGACCTGGCCAAAGCCCTTCAGCTCAATTTCAATGGGCAAATCGGGCTCTGGTGGGCTGGTCTGTGCAGTCTCAGTACGGCTGGGTGCCAATGTTACCATCCAAGTTCTCGCCCTGGGCAAGGACGTCTCTGCGCTGCCCGAGATCCAGGAGTACAACAACATCTCCGAGAGCCAGGCCCATCTAATGCGTCAACTGGTGGACCTGGCCAAAGCCCTTCAGCTCAATTTCAATGGGTGAATCGGGCTCTGGTGGGCTGGTCTGTGCAGTCTCAGTATGGCTGGGCGCCAACGTCACCGTCCAAGTTCTTGCCCTGGGCAAGGACTTCTCTGCGCTGCCTGAGATCCAGGAGTACAACAACATCTCCGAGAGCCAGGCCCATCTAATGCGTCAACTGGTGGACCTGGCCAAAGCCCTTCAGCTCAATTTCAATGGGTGAATCGGGCTCTGGTGGGCTGGTCTGTGCAGTCTCAGTACGGCTGGGCGCCAACGTCACCATCCAAGTTCTCGCCCTGGGCAAGGACGTCTCTGAGCTGCCCGAGATCCAGGAGTACAACAACATCTCTGAGAGCCAGGCCCATCTAATGCGTCAACTGGTGGAACTGGCCAAAGCCAGAAAACGGCGAGCAGCGGGCACCAGCCGCGGGACCCCGCCGACCCCCCCCCCCCCTTCAGCTCAATTTCAATGGGTGAATCGGGCTCTGGTGGGCTGGTCTGTGCAGTCTCAGTACGGCTGGGCGCCAACATCACCATCCAAGTTGTTGCCCTGGGCAAGGACATCTCTGCGCTGCCCGAGATCCAGGAGTACAACAACATCTCCGAGAGCCAGGCCCATCTAATACGTCATATGGTGGACCTGTCCATAGCCATTCAGCTCAATTTCAATGGGTGAATCGGGCTCTGGGGGCGGCTGCTTCACAGCAGGGCCCCGCCCGCGCCGCCGCAACCCGCGCCCGAGACCAGACAACAACACCCGAGCCAGCCCCAGCCCCCGCCAAGCCCCGCCCGGTGGGCTGGTCTGTGCAGCTCTTGTTTCAGTATGGCGGGGCACCAACGTCACCATCCAAGTTCTCGCCCTGGGCAAGGACATCTCTGCGCTGCCCGAGATCCAGGAGTACAACAACATCTCCAAGAGCCAGGCCCATCTAATGTGTCAACTGGTGGACCTGGCCAAAGCCCTTCAGCTCAATTTCAATGGGTGAATCGGGCTCTGGTGGGCTGGTCTGTGCAGTCTCAGTATGGCTGGGCGCCAACGTCACCATCCAAGTTCTCGCCCTGGGCAAGGACGTCTCTGCGCTGCCTGAGATCCAGGAGTACAACAACATCTCCGAGAGCCAGGCCCATCTAATGCGTCAACTGGTGGACCTGGCCAAAGCCCTTCAGCTCAATTTCAATGGGTGAATCGGGCTCTGGTGGGCTGGTCTGTGCAGTCTCAGTATGGCTGGGCGCCAACGTCACCGTCCAAGTTCTCGCCCTGGGCAAGGACATCTCTGTGCTGCCCAAGATCCAGGAGTACAACAACATCTCCGAGATTTTTCTACATAGCCAGTCTCGAGGAGAGTGTTCACCCTATTGTTGTACAGTTGCATAAATCTGTTTTTGTAATCTTGGTATGAAGCTGTAGGGAGAGACGCATCCTTAGCCAGCCAGGCGACTAGTCTTTCCAGGGCTCTTTCTACTATATTGTCATTCCCTTTCCAGTCAATGTCTTGTTGAATCCTGTAGTTAGCTCCTTTTTGAAAAACCTCTCTGAGTCTATTGTTTTGGATAATGTTTAGGTCTCCAGTGACCACATGTCCAGCTGGATGATATGTATATGTGTTGCTATAGTTAACCACGCTCATTGTTTTCTTATTATCTTTTGCATCCTGTAGTGTGGTCATTCTGACGAAGTTGCTGTAATTGCAAAGTACTGATCTGCTGGGAATATTGTATTTGTATGTTATGGAAATATTTTTAGATGGTTTTTTGGGTAGTTTCTGTTTTAGCCGTCTGTCTTTCAGTATGGTTTCTATATGTACCATTTCTATCCCTTTATTTGGAAATTCCAAAATCCATCGGTATGAGTCTTTTTTGACCTGTTTATCTGTTGCCTTCATTTTGCAGGTCATGTAAACACCTATTATCATGGCTTTTTGATGATTTAATATTGTTGTGTCTACCGTTGTGAGTTCTATTAGTTGCTTTAAGTGAGGTTTGCTGGACGTGGCTAGGATTTTATATAGTTCCTTTGTATTTTTGCACCTCTTTATCAACTCTATTTTTTCTTGCAGTTTAGCATTGTTCGGATCATCTTTCTTGGTCTTACTTCTTCTCTTTTTTCCATGACTTCTTTTAATTCTGGGTATTGGGTAGCGTAGGTATGGATGATAGGCAATGTTTCCAGGGTTGGTCCCATCTGATATGTTGCCGTATCCCTTTATATTGTCATTGCAACCTAGAGGGTAGGCTGTGTTGAGAATTTTAATCCATCTTAGCTCCTTTTGCAGCAATTCTTCCCTTCGTATTTTGGTTTCTTGTGCAATGGACTTGTCAATGATCATTGCTTTGAGATCTCTTGTTTTATCATGATCGTCCATCCGAAAATGTTGGTATAGGTAATTGAATTTGTATTCTTCCCTTTTTCCGATATGTAAAAGATGCTCAGATAGTCTTTGCCTCAGAGTTCTAGTAGTCATCCCAATGTATAGCAAAATCTTGCATTTGCAGCAGCTAATGGCGTATATCACACCAACTGTGTTGCAGTGAGCAGGACCTTGTCCCATTAAGGTGGCGTATTTTCTGTCGCTGATTGTGGATTCAATCTCATCTACTTCTTGAATATGTGAACAGCATTTGCATTGTCTACCTCCGCAGGGTTTTGAACCCTCTTCCACATTCACCCAATCATAGGGCAACTCCTTCATTGAATCGTCATCATTATAATAATAGAGCACTGCACGGCCAGTATTTGAATTTTGGTTGGCAACTCTGATGAACACCCTTGTCGACCCGTTATGGATCTATCCACTGAAGAGTCAGGCAATGGAAGGAAGGTGAGCCAGGCCCATCTAATGCGTCAACTGGTGGACCTGGCCAAAGCCCTTTAGCTCAATTTCAATGGGTGAATCGGGCTCTGGTGGGCTGGTCTGTGCAGTCTCAGTATGGCTGGGCACCAACGTCACCGTCCGAGTTCTCACCCTGGGCAAGGACGTCTCTGCGCTGCCCGAGATCCAGGAGTACAACAACATCTCCGAGAGCCAGGCCCATCAATTTCGTAGAAGGGGTCGGCCTGCGACGGGATTGACGGGAGGGCCAGGAGGAGGGGGAGGCGGTGCCTTGTCCAGTGGCATGATGGGGAGGGGGAGGCGGCGCTCCTTGGAAGGCGTGTGCAGCGTCGGGAGGCTGACCAGGAGGCGGAGCTCTTCGGATGGCTTGTCGAGCAACAGGAGGCTGCTTCTTCTGCCCTCCATCCTTGCCCATGTTCTTCTTCCGACTCCGACTTCGCCCCACCATTTTCTTTCCTCCTACTTCCTTCCTCTGCCCTTTCAACACACCTTCAGTGCCCAGAGCTAAATTGCGCAGTTTATTTCCTGCACATCAATTGTCCAGTGTACACAAGACACAGTTGGAAATGTGTGTACCTTTCACAGCATGCGCTCAATAATTCAGCATTGCAAAAACTATGGAGAGTCTGGAGAATGAATTGGAGCAGCTTGCCAGAGGCTACTTCGATGGCAGCGGAACCTCTGGCACAATTGAGTCCGGCCAGGAGCCAGGCGTTGGAAGCTCCAGCCAGAGTCAGGCCAGCTCGCAAGGTCCAGCCTTCCTTCAGCCCGACTTCATCGCTGAGCTCCCAAGGCTAATTCAGCAAAGCCTCAATGACATCGCCCATGACAGATGTCTTAAGGTTTTCCTTCTCTCAGCTTTCTTTATACAGCCGAAAAGCAAGGGCATAGGGAGCATGCAAAGTTCGGCTGGGGCGCAAGTGCAGGCACAGTGCCTGGCAATCCTGGACTTGGCGACGGGCTGCCCTCTCCGGGCTGGCGGACCTGGTGCAGCCCCCCGGCCCCCCCCCCCCCCCCCCCCCCCCGCTCTCCACCCTTCACTCACGCGACATCATGCTACAAGCCTCCTCCATCCTACAGCACACCCTCGCCGCCCACAACTGCATCCTGCTCCAACAAGACCGTCTCATCCACCTCTTTGCCCAGGACTTCGCCACCCATGTCCTTCAAAATCTCCTCCGCACCAAGATGGCAGCCATTCGCGGCCTTGTCGATGAAGCAGAAGAGGAGCTAAGCTATGTCCGCACCGCCTCCAAGCCGGAGGTGATCGCCTACTGTCTTGGTTATTCGTTCCAACTTTCTTTCATTTCCTCCAATACAGAATGATAAACATAATTGAGGCTATGCTCTCTCATTTGCCCAGAGTGGTGCCCGCCGCTTTGGGGCAGCAAACACTGGATGGGCGGTAGTTGGGGAGGTAGTGAAGCTGTTGAGTGCAGTGGATCTGGAGCAGTCAGGCCTGGCAGAAGACGTCTGCGACTACTTCCGCCGCCGCAGTGGAGGGGCCAGCCTCGTCATCCCCTCCGAGCCCATATTTGCCTTCTTCTCCACCGTCGACTACACTCTAGTCACCTCTCCGCACACCAAGCTCAACGAATGCCAGCTCTGGACAGCCATCACCGCCAAGCTCGCTTCCGAACTTCCCGCCTTCCTCCCTCAACACTCTGCGCTTCCACCAGCCTCAGTTTCCTCTACTTTCAAATTTCCCATATCTTTTCTCTACTATCCATATTGCTAGGCCTGTGATCTGACTGCTCGGTTTGTTTCTGGCTGTTTCAAGAGAATCTTCATGAAGGGCTACGTTCGTCTGCTCAATGATACGCTAGGTCTAGGTAGTGATAAGCCTGGTGAAAAGAAGAAGCCTTTAAGGCAGGACCTTAATCCAGCCTATTCAACTGATTATGAAGGAAGCTCTGCCATGTTCTAAACTTTCCATTGCTTTTCATACATTCCCTTCTTTGCTGACGCAAAAGCTCTCTTGTTCATGCAATTAGGCTGAAAAAAGAAGCAATTGAACGAATAAAGGCAGTACAGTTGGCTACCCAGTAGTCTGATGTATTTTTCTTTATACATTAATTGTACATTTCCCCTTATATAGCACTAGGAGTTTTGCCTTTAAGCTTATAACGTGTGGGTATAGTGGAGTTTTCGCTCCTGTTTATGCAACTCCGTGGTCTGGGTCTGGGTCTTCTCGCCTGGGACTTTTCATTGCAACTTTAGGTCAAAACCTGAAAGCCAAGTACTGGAACATAGTGTAGAATGCAATTAGATAGATTTTTGGAATTCATAGCGTAGAATGCAATAAGATTTTATCACATTTCTAAAGTCAGTAGTACTCCATGAACACAACGAGCTTCCCAAAACGCATGGCGTCGAGAAACTAACTGAGAATGCTTTCTGACTGTTGTTGCACAACGCTGGGATGATCATATGGCTTCAACAAAAACAAGCTTGCTCATTCACCTCAGGACGCTGGCACACATCGACTTGGAGAGAACATATTGGTCAAAGAAGTGTCATGGTTCTAAAGAAGAATCAAAGGCAGCCGTTGCTTCTGTCTATGTAATTACAGTTTTGCAAATCCAGGAAAACCTCAAAAGACTGGCAAACCAATTGGTCATTTCACACAGCATATGGCGTCGGTACTATGAAATTGGCTCAATCATTGCAATAAACTCAAAAAACTAAGGGTTCATATGCATCAATTATGACCCACCTGGAAGCAGCGAAGGATGCTATGAAGAAAATGTCTACCCAGTAGGATCGACGCCCCCTAAAAACCAACCCTTTTGGAAGTTCCCACAATCATTGCACAAAAACATAATAAACTAGGTTCACAACATGAATCACCCGCATTTGTAGTCAATTCTTCCAATCGTATCCAATTTTATCCAGTCCTTTCCCGGAACTCAAGGATTTAACATATGCGTCGGGTCATCGATAATTGGGAAGCTTTACTATTTTGGCTCAAACAGTGCATACAATTGGATCAAAAGAAAAAAATCTTCATTCCCCCTTAATTGTCATAGAACTTTACCCATAAGCCCTCATCCCTAGCACATCCCATTCATATACCAATACCGTCATCCTCACTATTTTTGACGAAATAAGCGTTTATCCGCCCAGATAGAGTGTTTCAAATAGCTCTCAATGACCTCCTTCAACCCATCGCCCATCCAGAAAATTATGACCCCAATCGAAATCAATTAATCCAACTAACCACTGAGCAGAGAAAGTCCCACATCTTAGTTGTCAGTATTGCCCAGGCAAGAAGGGGAGACAAAACTGCTAAGAAAACCAAGATCAAGAAGAAGAACAAAAATGTTCAACCGACTCCTTTCGCGTCCACCCCCGCAACTCGCTGCGCGTCCATGCCCGATTTTTGACCGATTTCGAGTTTGCACATTGCACATTATGCACATTATGCACATTATGCACATTATACATAAAAGTTTTGCCTATTCATGTTTGGCAGAATGAAAGATAAATTGAAAAAAGCTAACGATTTTGAATAATTTGCCATTACAAAAATGAAAACAGCTGAATTTACCTTGAATATGACATTTGAAATATTGGTTCACACAGAAGAGTATTCCTTCAAGATATGGGTCCATACCAGCTGCACCAGGCAATGGAACTGGCACAAGACAAGGATCAAGAGAAAATAAATCGGTACAATTACATGCTAGCAAACCTCCAATATCATCAATAGATGCAATGAAATTGTACCTTTGCTCAGTGAAGAAGGGTCATGGATGGTACGCTCAACTAAAAAGGATGCGGGGTTGCTCATTGTAATTTCTGTTTGCTGGAAGGGTTCAGTCAAGCACATTATCCTCAACCGAACGCAGTGAGGATGGGAAATGCCAGGTCACAATTTCAAGACAGCCCCAGAGCTAGTGGAATATTATCATCACACTGGAGAAATGCTTAATAATGCAGGAGTTTCTATCAAAGGAAAACCAGTTTCCCATTCAAACTGGATAGTTCCCAGTAAGGATGTAACAACAGAGAAGAAAATTAGAGAAGGTCTACCTTGGGAAACTTTATGTCAAAGGAACATGCGTACCAGTAGCACTAAAGACTTGTAAAGCATTACTTGGAAAAAATGAGAGAGAAGAGTTCATAAAAGAGGCAAAAATCATGTTAACTTATCACCACCCCAATGTAACTAGAATTATATGCAGTTGCCGCAGATACACATCCACTAATGCTAGTACTTGAGCTGTGTCCTGGTGGCTCTTTAGACAAGTACCTCAAAAAGCACATTCCATCAATTGCGCTGACAGCAGCATCACCTTTCTCTTCCCCCACCTGCTTCCACTCTCTTCCTTCTCCCAGCGCCAAAGCCTAAAACTTTTGTCACGGATGCCCAGTCTTTTTCCGCTCCCTGCATAAACGGATCCTCCCGAGGCCGCCACCATATGCAGTCCCCAGCTCCAGAGGCTAGGGCAATAGAAGGGGTCTGGCCGCAAAGGACACAGGTGACCACTCATGGAGAAAGTGGTTTTGTGCTCGAGGGCGGTTTATGTACAGCCTAACAGTCTACTGTCAGGGGGGCTCGAAATGATCATGATCATCTTGCACTCACTCTGTCTCATGAACCAATGCGACCTTCTCTTCCTTTTTTTATTCTATCGTTAGGCGGCTTATTGATTCGCCCAGTCTTTGCCGATAAAGCCGAGGTACCGAAAAAAGGAATGAAATATACTGTCTTGTCTTGTCTATTAGCTCATGGCAAACATTTTGTTGCTTATTTCTAATCAGTTTTCTGGAGTAAAGTCAGTGTATTCAGCCTTTGCTCCAGATCATGCATTATATTATTTTCCAAGGGAACTAACTAGATTATTATTGTTTACATGATGAAAACAACATATACAAACAAACAATTAAAGAAATGGACACATTTGTAATTTTTAATGAATAGAACTAGAAACTTTCGATCAAGAAATGTGACTGGAAATGTTTGCTAGCTGACCATCAATGTGTGTCATTGTAAGTGCAGGACCTGATTGTACAATTTGAGACAAAATAATTGCAAGTTGCCGTATTGAATGCACTTGATGTTCCAAGAACTCTTTGGCAATCCAATCTACCGTTTGATGATCACCATGTGCCTCAGCAGCTGAAGCAATTCTAATCAACGCAGCATTGACTTTGTGTTCCAATAACAGCGCATGTCGAATGGCAGATTCTGCGCTAGACCATGATGTAGTTGCAGGTGCAGGAATCATTGGGATGCGAGGAATAGCACCGCGAAGATTGATGTAAGATATAATTTTCTCAGCGTGACCACGTTCTTCAAGACTTGAATCTTTAAAAAACTTCCCAAATCCCAGAAGGGCAACATCCCATCTGTTGGCCCATACTGAAAGTGCGCGATATGAAGATTCAGCTATTAGTTCTTCCAAAATCTGTTTCTGCAAAAATTCTTCAACGTCTGTGTGAAAGTTATATCTCACTGCATTTCCTTTTATAAGCCCTTCCATATTTAGCTAAATATTAAGATTTCTAACTTTTTATATTTTTGTTGGGTTAGCATTAAAGCAAGACATAAAAGTAAAAAAAAGATAACATCATTTAAAACTAAGAACACTTTTCACAATTCAAATGTTATGTAAACTTTACAGGGCCAGTGCCAAAATATCTTTGATTATGTTTTGCGTTGTTTTTCTGGTTGAATAGGAATTTAGATCGATTGAATTGAATTTTATCAGTTTGAAAGGGTAGTAGGAAGAAAGATGAATAAATAGAATTCTTTCAAATCACTCTATGCTCCCAACGTCAGCTTCAATTGCTTTTAGGAGGCGGGCAGGAACGGCTCTGATTATGTTGAGAACGGTGGACATGGGAAGAGCGTCATTCTCCCACAGTAGAGCATCCTTCAGCTAGTGCATGTTCTTGTACGGATTGGGGCAGGCCAGGGTCTAGAGCGTGTTCTAGAGGGTAAAGTCAATTGGTGTGATGTCGGGGAAGCTGGGCGGGGGGGGGCAGGGGGACTCCTGGATGAGGGGCTGAGAAAGGGCATGAGGTGGCCGCAGTGCCAGGTGATCGTGCGCTTTTAAAATCACAGATATTTCGGTATCATCCTTGTAGTACAGCTTGAACACTAATTCATGGTTATGAATGTTGAACTACCGCAAAACGCTCCAATACAGGGTGTCTCGTGCTATTCTTGTCACTCACATTTTAAGCTGCCACTTGCCTCACCATGCTTCTTGAAGGTTAATTCTTGGTCAGTTTGCAAGTCCAACTGTAATAAGTACACCCACAAAAAATTTCCACAAGACAGGAAGTTGAGAGATGACAACAAAGAAGTGAAAAAGAACAAAAAAAAGCAGCAAAAAGAAGAAAAAAGAACAAGGCAAGGGCGCAAGCGGAACGCGGCCCGCGCCCGCACCACCCCCACCCCCAACACAAGAATGAGTGCTAGAGCAGTCTGTGGTTTCTCAACCATTTTGAAGTACATTTGGAGTTGATGACTAACAAAAAAACTCAAGTCCTCTGTTCAATTCTTAGCCATTCAGATGTTACTGATTAATGATGACATTGTCTGCATGAAAGCATCACCCAAGAAAGAAAACCGTCCTGAAAAGAAGCACAGATTTGGAATCGCTAAATCGCTTCAGAAAAATTAGCTGATAAGAATACTAGCAGAAAGGTGAAAAATTACAAAGAACAAAACAGCGAAAAAAAAAAAACAAAAAAATGATTTTCAAAAGAAAGCACAGATTTGGAATCGTATATACGACGTAACAAAAAAATTCAAGTCTGTCAATCCCATTACAGGTGCTACAGCGCAAAAACTGTATATTGCAATGTTTAAACCTTTCTACCCAAATAAGTATCAACCCCCAAACCCCTGCATGCTAATCAGAAGATAGAACATACATTGGACAAGACAAAAAATGGGCCTCAGCATCACTCCATGAAACCACCTCTTGCTCCTTTCACGTTGCACATCCTCTTTGGGACAGACTGGCAGGCTTTCCGAAGGAGCTCAATGGGAAGCTTTGCCCATTCTCGCTTGAGGGCAGAAATGAGGGACTGGATGGATGCATGGAGTACGATTGCTTTATAATTATTTATAATATGGAGGGAAAAGCATTATAACATTACAACGGGGGGGGGCTATTATGCGGGTTGAAAAGGTGACCTCAGAAAACAACGCTGTTCTCGCCCATTTTAAGCGTTTTCCATACAGTTTTCTCTGAAGATAGTCCAAAGAGCACAACCAGCTACCATAAAATGTACAGCCTCATGGAGGCACAAGAAAAAAAACTTTTTCTGTGTGTCACCGGCCTGGGCTACTTTTTTCACCCACATTTGGAAAATGGCGAAAAAGTTGATGTCGTTTTCTCATCTTATTGTCTTTTTTGGATATAGCTTTGTCTGGCACATCCGGGATGGTATTTCATTTTCCTAAATATTCATGATTGAATGAGTTATGGGGTGCTTCTATAATAGGAATTCTATAGTACTCAATCGTTTAAAGTTCCTCGTTCCTCGTTCCTTATACTTGATGGATGTATAAGGCTTCTGGCTCACCTTGGACTCTAGGTACTCCCAGAGGAAGATGTCAAAACAGTTCAGGTCGGGGCTTGAGGGGGGCCATTCCTGGGGGCTGATGAAGTCAATGTTGTGATCGGCAAACCAGTCCAGTGTGGTTTTTGCAGTGTGTGAGCAGGGTTCTGTAGAATTACTTTCAGGAATACTTTCTTTAACCTCATCAGTAGGTTGAGGTTTTTCTGTGTTAATTTTCTTTACCTGGTTTTATTACCTTGGAGTTCACTCATATAATCCATAATAATTTGTTATCGACACCTGGTATTCAGTACAGTACTACCTACAAAAGATCCAATTGCAACTATTACAATGATTATTAATGATGCTATTAATGACAAACCATAAGCAATAATTATTAGCCACAAATCATTTAGAGTAATTGTACGTTCAAAAACCCATCATTTGACAGATCAGCAATGATTGATAAATGTTCATTCAATCTAATATAGCAATCATTACAGCAAGTGTTCTTTGTGCAAATTCCTGGACCAAATGCAACAAGAAATTGTTCTCCAATAGAGCATGCGATATTTAACAAGTATATGGCGCAAAGCGCAATAGGTGACCGCGGAGCACACCACCTTCCAGCTTACAATATGAATGCATGGAAATGCGTCACTCCTAAGGGCAAGTCTGTGGTTTCTTACCCATTTTCAAAAGTAAGCACAGATTTGGAATTGCTAAATATGACTTGTGAACAAAAAACTCAAGTCCTCTGTTCAATTCTTAGCCGTTAGATTCTTAGATGTCCCTTCATTTTCCACTTGAGCTTATTACACTCTCCCTTCTTGACCACCTTGCGCGGGAATCTCACCCACACCGAATCTCCTTCGGCGTAAAAAGTGGGTGGTCGGTGTGCAAGGGCCCTGTCTGCCTGCTTTTTCATGACAGCCTGGCTCATCAGGAGCTTGTCCTTGGCTGAGATGTGTGCTCCTTGCAAGGCCAGGACCAAGTCGGTAACGTAGGTGTGAGTGTCCAGGTAGCGTGGAGCCGCGGGCAGCAAGGCTGCCTCCTGTGGCCAGGCTAAGTCTCTGGCAAACATCATGAATGCTGGGGTGTATCCTATGCGGGGTTTACGCTGGTCCTGCAGGCGAAGAGGGTAGCTGGCAGGTAGGTGTCCCACTGGTACTTGTGGACTTAGCAGTAGGCTCGTAGCATCTCCCCCGGCTTCCTGTTGAGCCTCTCCACAGCTCCCATGGTGGTGGGCATGTAGGGAACAACCGAGATCTGCCTGGTGTGGAACATGTCATTTAGTGCTTGCACCACCTTCCGAATCAGATCCTTGGCTGTATCTGACAGTAGCTCTCAATGTGCTCCATGCCTGGCAATGACCTCAGATAACAGGAATTAAGCGATAGTCTCGGCCTTGATGTCTGGTACTGCCTTGGCTTCTGGCCACTTGGTGAAGCCGTCTACCGCAGTTGCGATGTACTTGTTGCCATTCAGGGTCAGTGGCATTGATCCTATGCAGTTGATCTCCACCCGATGCCATGGCAGGCCGATCCGGATTGGCACCATGGGAGCTCTGGGCAGCTTGCTCTGGTCTTGGTTTGATCACACACCTTGCAAACAAGGATGCGGGCATTGACGTCCTTGGCCATGGTGCCCCACCTGTAGTATATTCTGATCCTGGCAAGGGTCTTGGTCATGCCCAGGTGACTTCCTAGTAGATCGAGATGCTCCTCCAGGATCATGGGTATCAGTGAAGTGGACACCACCACTCGTCTCTGAGTGGCCTTGTAGTAGGCATGCTTCCTCATCAATAGCCCTCCAAGGCCGGTGATCATGCCTTCTGTGACGGTTTGCACCCTGATCACTTCTTGCCTGTCCTCACAGATGTGGATACAAGGCACATCACCGTGGAAAAGGAAACTTTGGCTGCATTCTACTGCATACAGCAGTGCAAAGATTATCTATGGGGGAGGAAGTTTCAGCTGGTCACAGACCATGTCCCTTTGAGGTCCATCCTCATCACCTCCGCAGACTCTCCAAGACTACAGTGATGGGGCCTCAAATTGGCAGAATACAACTTCACGGTGAAGTATCGCAAGGGAAGGAGAATGCCAAAGCAGATGCCCTCAGCTGGCTCATTAAGGGCGCCCCCAAGGAAGTGAAGGTCGGGGAGGCAACCCACAGTGCCAGGCAGCTTGTCGAACTCCGGGTAGGCCAGCACGGGTGCCTCGATCAGTCTGGCAGTGAGGGCCCGAAATGCTGCCTCTCCTTGCAGGCCCCAGTGGAAGTCCTTCTCCTTGTTGAGCAATTTATCTGTATGTACGTAGTCCTTGATGTGCCGGTGGTATTAGTTGGCTGCCTAAGGCAAACAAAAGTGACTTCTTGTCGTGGGGTGAAGGCAGCTCCTTGATGGCCTTGACCTTGCTGTCGTTGGGTGTGATGCCCTTGGCGCTCAGGGTGTGGCCCAAGAAGGCGACTCTTCTCTTGCAGAATTGCACCTTGGCTGGCTTGGCCTTCATATTGAACAGCCGGAGCCTGTGGATGACAGGTTCAGACGTAGTGGGCTGGTGCATTCTTGAGGCCAAATGGGATCACTGTCCACTCGTACTGTCCCAACATGGTGGAGAAGGCTGATTTTGGGATGGCCTTACCCACTGATTCCAGCAGCTGGGTAATCAACGGGAGGGGGTAATGCTGCTTCCTGGTGGCTTGGTTGTGGGCTCTGTAGTCGATGCAGATGCGCAGTGTTCCATTTGGTTTCTTCTGCCAGCACCATTGGATGGTCTGATGATGCCGTTCGCCTCCATGTCTGTCAGTTGCTTATTGACCTCCTCTTTGGATGTTTCAGGGATCCTGCGGCTGACTCCCACAATTCTCCCCCACAACGTTTGCCGCCCCCCCCCCCCACGAGGCCCCCCCCCCCAACGAGCCTACCCCCCTCATGGGATTGCCCCCCCAAACCGTTGCCCCTCCCCCCAAATCGCCCAACCATTCTTGAGGCCAAATGGGATCACTGACCACTCGTACTGTCCCAACATGGTGGAGAAGGCTGATTTTGGGATGGCCTTATGTGCAATATGCAAAAAATACTATGTAGAACGCCTCTGTGAAGAACTTGGGGTGAGCAGTACAAACAATTCAACGCTGCTCACAGTCGGAAATGAGACATACGAATCATCTACTGTTCCAATTGACGAACTAATGAGGAAACACAAAGAGAGACACATCTCTACATTCACAAACTTCAAAAAACAAGAAGCGATGGACCTATTACCTCGTGACCAAGTACTCCCTGTCCTGTGGCATAGCCCGAAATACCATAAAAACCCAGTAAAATCAAGATTCATAGCAGGAGCATCAAGGTCCTCAACAAAACAAATGGAGAAACTACTCACGGACATACTGATGGCAATCAAAAACTACTGGATAAAATATACAAACAAAGTTGGAGAAAGCAGAGGTCTAAACCTAACGTGGAGCATCAAAAACTCAATGCAGGCTAAAAACCTGCTAAATAAAGTGGGAAAAAGAAACGGAAAAATGTTCACAGCAGATTTCAGCACACTCTTCACAGCCCTCGAACATGATCTCATAAAGGAAAAACTGAACAGCATAGTCGACATAGTCGCTAGAAAATTCAAACTGGTACACATCGAAGGGAAGTGCTATTTGCATAATAACCTACAACTAAGCGGAACAAGCTGGACACTTGAACAAGTGAAAAGTCTAATATCGTTCCTTACGGACAATACTTACATACAATTCGGAGGCATGGCCTTCAGACAAACAAAAGGGATAGCGATGGGAGCAAGCTGCAGCCCCATCATTGCAGATCTGGTGCTCAGTAAATTAGAATACGATTACCTTTCCAACGCGAAAAACATCTCATTTGCCAAAAAACTTCAGCATACCTGCAGATACGTAGACAACATACTTACAGTGAACACAGACACTCTAAAAGAAATCTACAAAAACATGTACCCAGCATCCCTCCCCCTTAATTTCGAAGACAACGAGAGAGGATGGGTCCACTTCCTCGACCTAGACATACACACCACAGAAACTAGGGTCAAGTTATACGACAAAAGACGCTCCTTTCCATTCAACGTGCTGTGCCTTCCTTTTAAGGAAAGCAACCAGCCATCAAATTTAGGATCCGATGTACTGTTCTCCCAAATTCTCCGAACAATCAACTCAAGCAGAATCTGGGAGGACTTCGAAGAAGATGCAAAAATATTAATCGACACCTTTTACAAAAGAGGTTTTTCGGGTCAAGATGTCAAAAACACCTTTAAAAAAACTGGTAAAATTTTACCCAAAAATCACAGACAAGCTTTCACGCGGCAAAAACAAAAAATTAATCTCGCTAATCCAGGATACACAATGATAGGAATCAGCCAAAAACCACTTAAAAAGCGGATAAATGGAGTAGCTTCATCACAATGAACAATACGACCAAAAACCAAACAGTCCGGACCAACTGATGAGCCAGCCGGACAACCCTAGTCTTGGATGATTGGCGAAACTAGGGAGGAGCAGATACGAGAGCTCTACAATACTCAAAAAATCATCATTATGGGCCTGCACCACCTGCAGCATCCAATGTCAGTGGCTATAAAATCAATCAAAACCTTCACCAAAATACAAAAATTACTTAAAAAACTAAGCCAAAAATATGAAAAAAACTACACATTTTTTCAGGTCCAGCTTCAAAAGAAGAAAGAAAAAATTGATTTTGTGACATTTTTAGGAATTTCATTGCTTTGATCATACATTCATAAACCCCTTGCTGTAGCGTTTTTATGTTAATAAAACATGAGCCACGCACTTATAGGCGATAACCAAAAATACCTTTCGCTCCCAATCTCTGCAAAATAGATTACCCACTGATTCCAGCAGCTGGGTAATCAACGGGAGGGGGTAATGCTGCTTCCTGGTGGCTTGGTTGTGGGCTCTGTAGTCGATGCAGATGCGCAGTGTTCCATTTGGTTTCTTCTGCCAGCACCATTGGATGGTCTGATGATGCCGTTCGCCTCCATGTCTGTCAGTTGCTTATTGACCTCCTCTTTGGCTGTTTCAGGGATCCTGCGGCTGACTCCCACAATTCTCCCCCACAACGTTTGCCGCCCCCCCCCCCCCCCACGAGGCCCCCCCCCAACGAGCCTACCCCCCTCATGGGCTTGCCCCCTCAAACCGTTGCCCCTCCCCCCAAATCGCCTAACCATGTTTAAGGTGCTCCTAACCACGTTTAAGGAGCTCAAATCTGTAAATCGGCATTGGGGGGGGGGGCAGTTGGAATAGATTTCATTGGGGGGGGGCAATTGGAAAAGATTTCATTTGATGGCGGGACAATTGGAAAAGATTTCATTTGGGTGGGGGCTGTTGGAAAAGAAAAAAGTACTTTTGAGTTATCATCTTATGTTCGGGGTGGGGTGGGGGGAGTCGTCAGTGATGGCAGGCAAACGCTTGGATGGGGCAACCCCGTTGGAGCGATTGTGGGAGTCAGCCGATCCTGCTAAAGCGGGACACGATGGAGGGAGTATCTTCGGTGTCAATCTCTATGGTGGTGACTCACTGGCCCAGGTCCATGCTGTCCCTTGCGAAGCAGTCCTTGAAGACCCAGATGAGTTTGTGGAGTCTCTCCTTCTGCTGAGGTGTCATGCTGGCTTGGTCCCCTACTCCTTCTTCGTTGTCCTCATCTTCGTCCTCGCCTTCCTCCTTTTCTTCTGGGTCTCAGGGGAACATGCCGATGAGTTCCTCCTTTGTCAGTGGAGGGTGTACGGCCATGCCGTTGATCTGCGCTGAGGGCATCTTCACCTCAGCAAAGGTTTCTTTCTCTTATCCTACAGGGTTGGGCTCCATAACGAGGTGTGGCTGTTCCATCCCGATCCCGGTGTGCTCGTAGATGGTGATGGCCACCAGGGTGGGGTTATCCAATGCCACATGGAAGTAGGCTGATAGGTCATTGACCAGTCCTCTCCCTGTAAGGGAACTTCCTGTAAGTAGGGGGCCCAAATTTCTGCTCCGAGGGCTTTGGCTGTCTTCAGTGGCATGACAATGTTGGTGGGTCCTGTGTCCAGCAGTCCCTTGATCTTCTTGCCGTCTTATTGCATGACGTTGGGATGACGTTGGTGTGGCACCCACATAGCTTGGTGGGCTGTCCAGTCTGGGCTGTTGCATTGACTTGCTGTGGTGGAAGTCTTCTAGCTAGTGCTTCCAGCCTAATATGAGGTGTAGGTACTTGGCCCTCGAAGGTGATGAGGTTGTGTAGGCAGGTGTAAATCGGTTGTGATGGTTCTGTTTCTTCCTGTCTGGGGTCTGTTTCCTTCTTGGGCAGCTTTTCTTTCCGAGTCCGAGTAGGGGATGGTCTCTCCTCCTGTGACAGTGACAGTGAAGATAGTTGCTTAAGCATGGTGTATCCTATCATGAGGGCCATCCTTTGTGCTTGGTCTGGGACGATGGTGGCCTCTCCCTGTTTTTGGTGGCTGTCGATCTGGAGTGTGATGTGGGTAGTCCTCAGAAATGGACTTGGGCTTGTGTTGATGGCCGCTGATAGACATGCCCAAGGCTGCTGCTGCGGTGGCATTGATGCTGGTGGTATGAGATAGAGTCTCCAGAGCCGCGTGAATGTAGCATGGCTTCCAACTTGCACGGCTGGCCAGCACCGTGATTATGGGCAGGGGTTCCAGGCTCCGGACCAGGAAGGGTGCTTGCTCCTCTAACTGGCTGGTGTCCATCACCTTGTTCTTTTTGGTTGGGGTGCGTTCCTCTTCCTCCAGTGCTGTGTCTGCAACATAGCTGTGCTCTGCCTTTCCCGGCAATGGCCCTGGTCGGTAGCTCCATAGCTGCCCTGGCGGGGTCATGCGGGCTTGAATCACCCTCCCGTTGATCCGTAGTGTCTTCCTGCTCAGGTTGAGTGTGACTGTTCTCGCTGCCACCATGGCTTTGGTGCCTATGATGGCTGCATAAGGGCATTGGTGTTCGAGACTATTACCATCTTGGTGAGCAGGGATCTCAATCACATCTCTAGCTCCACCTCCAGCTCCATGGTTCCCAGATTTGGGTTTGTTCCATTAATTGTCTGCAGGGTCCCCTGTTCTTGATCCCAATTCCCCTCCATCTTCACTTGCCGCGCGGTGCTCATGGAGAGGATGGTGATGTTGGAGCAGGTATACCAGTCGGCTAGCACTTGTATTCGCTCCTTCACCAGCTTTGCTTGAACAAATAGAGTTCCGCCGTGGCTGCCTTGTTCCTAGGTGGCATGGTATGTGTAGACTGGTCGGCTTTTCTTGGGTTGAATGGGCTTGTAGTGATGTCCAGTGTTGCTGGTGTAGGTATCTTGGTCTTGCTCCTTTCTGGCTCAGCTTCCTTCTCTTCTTGCGGGGCAGTGTCAGATCCTGGGGGTGGTCTCCTTTCTTCTTGCATGGCGACTTGCCCTGGCTCTTCCTCCTCCTATTCTTCCTCAAGCTCCTTCCCCCATTGAAGCAGGATGTCCGTCTTCGGTCAGTCGGGACCCCGCAGCTTCATTCATGGGGGTATTTGGGCAGGGGCTTTATCTCTTCTCCTTCCCCTTTTTCCCTGAAAGTCTTGCTCTGGTTCAGCTCCTGTCTCCTTTGGTGCTTCCTCCAGTGCTTTTGTGTCCCTGCTGGTGCCAGCGCAGTGTCCTTGGTACCTCCATAGTGCTGCCATTGATGTCCACCGGACTGAGGTCCACCTTCTGAGGTTCCGAGTCCTGGCTGTCCTGGCCATTTTCCTAGTCCAGTCCCATCCCCCACAGCGACAGCAAGTCCACCCTATGCTGGTTAGGAGGGCTATGCTCAGGAGCACTTGAATCCAAGTGAGCTTCCCTCCTCAGAAAATGGAGGAGATTCCCCAGCCCAAAATTTGTCCTGCTGAACTGAACTCTCCCTTCCCATCTAGGTTCAGATAGTGGAGCTGTGCTGCCTGTTTCAGGCTATTGGCATGGCACAGGCTCTCTTCATTCAGTATCTGTCAGCTCTAGGAGTCCAGCTCATATTCAAAATAAGCATGGAAGATGGGGGGGGGGGCTTAGGCTAGCACTGAAGTCGCTGATCCACGGGGGACAAACTTTATTCTTCAGTCTACATGGAAGGTAGTATTCTGGCTCTCGATATCCAAGGATGTCCACAATATTCCTCAGACGGCAGGTCCTCAACTTGGCATTGGATGCTAGGATCTTCCCCAAGTTTGGCTCGAGGACTGCTACCATATTTTTCTCCTGGATCTCTTCTTCAGTTAGTGGCTCTTCGTTGTCCTCGTGGGTGTGGGGCGGAGGCATGACGTCGATAATGATGGCCTCCATCTCTTTGCTCAGGTCAATTTTGCTCTCGGGCTCTTCCTCCTCATCCGGCTCCTCGTCCCCAGCATTATCATATGTATGTCCTTTGGGACCTGGAATCTTGTAGTCAGCGCCAGGGAATAGGAGATTGGCTGGGTGGCGGGTGGGATGGAGAAGGGGAGGAGAATGAAGGAGTCTGTCTCACGGTTGATTGAGGAGCCGCGATCCAGACCAATTCTTGACCGCCATTTGGTAGCAGCTGGCCTTGCGCTTTCACGAGTTCCGTCCAGATGAAGCGGTGAAGAGGTTCGTGAACGTGTTCCTCAAAGTGATAGCCAACGCGAGTCAAGTCCAGTTCCATTGCCATGATCCTCTCTTGCGAACCATTGTGGACTCCCATTGCTCTTTCCATATGCCTCCTTGTATTTCTACCATCGACAAATTGCTTGTTTGTTTTGAAACCAGTTTCGCTGTTTGGTTCTTTTCAAACCGTTCTACCCAAAAAACCAGTTTCATGCTCTAATATCAGGTATACCTCTCCAGATCCTCCTAAAATATTATTAGTTTCCGGGAAAAAAAGTTTGTCAAGATCCATGGAGAATTCGCAGGTGTACAACATTTCCAGAAATATACGTACCGTACATATATGAGAACAAAAGTTAATTAACCGCTATAGATGCTCCGCGGGCAATAATAATGTAATTTTACTTGTTAAATATTCCGTTTATAATGCTAATTCAACTTAGAAACCTAACAGTTAAACCAATAGATAAGAAACTCAGCTACAGGAATGCCACACGTCTAATCATTAGTTGGACATGATTATTCTATGTTTGGTGATGTGTTTGCTTACATGTCTGGTAACAATTTCTTGCTGCAAGAAAAATACGAGCCAACAAGCGAATGGGTGTGTAGCAAAATGTCATGTAGGAAATGTAAGCATGATGCTTCAATTAAAAGAGCATAAAACAAATGCATCAATTCACTCAAATGAGATCACAACATGTAAAAATCATGGTAAACACTATGTAACATTTAAGAAGAAACCAACCCAAATTATTTACAAAGGACATGGAGGCGGAATCAATCCTTGGCCAGTCATGAGAAACCGACAGCTCTCGAATTTTAATGCACGCAACCATGTACATAAGACACTGATTGAAATAAGTGGCAATACTTAAATCTGCTAAAAATATGTGCCGCACTCTTTATATATACTTAATCAAAAGCTAACCAAAAATTATTTTGCCTTTCTTTTTGTAAAATTTTTACACTCCCTCCTTATTTGTTTTGTAAAGGCAGCCTTTTGTTTTAGTTTAGTTTACTTTACTAAGTATATTTTATATTTATTATCTATTATATTTAAATTAAAGACATTATTAATATTTGAATAAAAAAACAATATATATTTTCTTTCCTCCCCCCCTCTTATTATAACACAGCGCGCACACACGTCGGAGATGGAAAAAAAAAGGAGTACATATCCACCCAAAAACAACAATAATGAAGGGGGGGGGGAGGGAGGAAATGAAAGAGGCCACCCAAAAAGAGAAGGATAGAGGCCCCCCCTCTAAAACCGCCCCATCGCAAATTATATATATGGACAGGTTACGTCACGCTTCGCGCTACACGCAAAAAAACAACGAAAACCACTCACCACCCCCCCCCCCCCTACCTCCAAAACACCCCCAATGCTTTCACGTATGATTCTTCGACCGCCGCCCCGGTGGGCGTGGCGGTGGACGGTGGCGCCACCAAGCGGTGGACACTCCCGGCGTACAACAATAAGCACGAAGGGCAGATGCAGTAGATGAAAGGCCAGCCAACGGCTGGCACTGCGAAAAAGCGTTCACAGCGACGGCTGGAAGTCATTGATCACGAAGTTGGCTCACTGAAGCTGTGAAAAACGAGCAGGAGAGGATACGCAAAGTGAATATGTGAAAATGAGCAAAAGATTATGCTGGACCTGTATGACTAGGAGCACCGAAAGGCTTGTCGGGAATGGATAAGGCTAAGACTGTGACTAGTTGGGCTAGGAGTTGGAGAGGGGGCTAAACTTGGACCGTTTCCCTACCTCACCTGAAAGCTCACTGCAAACTGTACAAAATGCTACAGGCTAT
Source organism: Ptycholaimellus sp. GST1_10 (assembly GCA_030248095.1). Taxonomy (NCBI): domain Eukaryota; kingdom Metazoa; phylum Nematoda; class Chromadorea; order Chromadorida; family Chromadoridae; genus Ptycholaimellus; species Ptycholaimellus sp. GST1_10. Next base: position 21,548 of record JASANA010001887.1, read on the forward strand.
GAAACAGTGGCTGGGCATGAATCAGACGGGCGTTCTTGAGTCGCCATAGAAGAAGAGAAGTTGAGTAGATGAAGGTGAGGGGCTCCCGGCGAAGAAGCCGGCAGAGCCGAGGCCGGAGGCGCCGAGGCTCCCGGCGAAGATGGAAGGACGGGGCAGCTCAGAGAGGCTGCTCCCGGCGTTGAAGATGGAGTAGACGGTGCAGTCCACCCTGTCGTAGGAGTGCCCGGCCTAGCAGCAGGCCAGGAACAGCAGCCGCAGCTGCCTCGAAACCTCCACCTCAGAGCAGCTGGGCAGAGACTGGGAAGAGAAAGAAGAGGGTGCACCGGATGAGAGGGGTATACTAAGCCCGGAGGCAAAGCATTGACCCAGATGCGCTTGCTGGCGACCGGGGGAAGGAAGATGAAGGCAGAGACGTTGTCCTCGTACACGTCGCCAAAGCCACCCAGCACCCCGAGCATCGCCCCGCTGCAGTAGAGCAGGGCCGGGGGGGGGGGGGGGGGGGAAAAGAAATTGATTGAAAGCACCGCAGAGGTGGGGTTTACTGCGCCCGGAGGCAACAGCATTGACCCAGAGCTCGCTGTCGGTGCTGATGAGAAAGATGTTGATGAAGATGAAGACGTCCATGGCCTTGATGCCGCAGGCATCGCAGAGCAGCTCGCCGCTGCTCATCCCGCCCAGCTGCAGTAGGCCAGGGCAGGGAAGAGGAAAAGAAAGAGAATGGGGGAACCGCCGAGGGGGGGTTTACTGAGCCCGAAGGCAAAGCATTGACCCAGAAGTGCTTGAGGAAGGTGGAGAAGAGGAGCTTGGAGTCCTAGTCGACCTCGACGTCGACCTCCTCTGTCTCCTCGTCCACCTCCAGCTCCTCGGACTCGTCGGCGGTGTCACTGGGCCCCCCGTCGGCCGCCTCGGTGGGGAGGAGGTGGGCGACGGAGCGGCGGGAGACGTAGCCGTCCTTGTCACGGACGTCGGCGTAGCGGACGGCGCCGAGGCGGTTGGGGAAGACGCTGACGATGCGCACCAGCTTCCAGGTGCGCCGGGGGGCGTCCTCGGCCAGGAGGCAGGGGGCCCCCGTGACGTAGTAGGAGGCCGGCTGGATCCCGCGGCGGGCGCAGTCGGTGAGATGGCGGGCGCGGAGGAAGCCGAGGTACTCTGTCTGGAACCGGTGGGCGAAGTCGGAGATGGCCGCCTGGCGGGCCTTGTAGGCCTTGCGCAGGGCCTTGGGCAGCTCCTCGGGGAAGAGCAGCGGTTGCAGTCGACAGCCCGGCTGGAGGACGGAGGTGGGGGTGAGCACGGCGAAGTCGGCGGGGTCCGCGGTCATGGGACAGAGGGGGCGGTTGTTGATCGTGGCCTCCACTCTGCAGGCGATGGTGTGGAGCTTGGGGTCGGTGACGGAGCGTTTCCAGAGCGCCGGGCGGAGGCAGGACTTGGCCACCCCCACCAGCCTCTCCACCGCCCCCTGATGCCAGGGCGCCCTTACCGGCGCCAGGCGGAAGTGAACCTCATGTGCAGAGGCGAAGGCGGTGACGTCAAGCGGTTCCCCGTCCCCGAAGCGCAGGATGGGCTCCAGGACGCGGGCGGCCTTGACGAAGGCCTTCGCTCGGTCCAGCCAGATGGAGCACTTGGTCAAGCCCCGTCTGGCCCAGAAGCGCTCGAGGGCGAGGCAGGCGGCCTCCCCGCTGTAGTCCTCCAGGACCTCGAAGTGGGAGGCGCGGAAGGCGGCGCAGGTGATGATCATGAGCCAGCGCTTGGCGACGCCAGGCTTGTTGTTGACCTCGAACGGGCCGATCTGGTCCACCAGGACGTTGGAGAAGGGTGTGGCCTCGAAGTCCATCCGCTCCGGCGGCAGCTGGCCCATCGCCTGGATCGGGGGCAGCGTGGCCTTGGCCAGCCTGCAGGGCTGGCACCATCTCAGGATCCTTGACACCGTCTGGAGGCCTCCTGGAAGCCAGTACTCTCGTCTCAAGAGGCCAAGGGTGACCGAGGCCGGGGCGTGGAGGTTGAAGGAGTGGATGTGCTGGACGATGAGGGAGACCAGCGGGTGGCGGCGGGGGAGGAGCACGGGCGGCTTCCCGTCCTCGGTGGGCTCGCGTAGGCCAAAGCGGGTGCCGACGCGGATGACCCCGTCCTCGATGCGCGCTCCCAGCTGGGCCGCCGTGTTCCTGGTTGCGGAGGAGCCCTTGTCGGTCTCGAGCAGCCGGATCAGGTCCGGATACTCCTCCATCTGCAGGTCCCGCACCAACGGCAGCAGCAGTGCAAACTGCTCTGCCGCTGATGGTTTACCTTTGCGCCCATGGTGAGGGCACAGGAGCCGATTGGCGTAGGCGGCGGTGCAGAGGAAGCGGCGCAGCGTAGACGCTCGCTCCGGGTGCAGGACCTTGAGGAAGCCCTTCCAGGGCCGGATGTCGGGGACCGGTGTTGGGGCTGCAACATCGGGGCTGGCAAAGGCAGTGGAGTGCAGGGTCGGAGGGCGCGGCGGGCTCGCTCCGGAGCCCCCGGCCTCCGAGCCCCGAGCCGCCTCCGAGTTCCCAGGGCCACTGGAGGGAGGGGCTGGAGGCTGCCGACCTGAGCCAGGGGCCCCAGCTGCCCCCTCCAGGGTCTGCCCTGCCGCTTCTCCTGGGAGGACACAGCCCCCAGGAGGCGGGGCTCGATGCATGGGCCACCAGCCCAGAGGCTGAGCCAGGAACTGTGGTCCTCGGGCGTAGAGTGAGGCACCGAGGATGTCGCTGGTGCCGTGGGCTCGGGTGTTCCAGTCCGCCGGGTTCTCCTTCGTCCTCACCCAGCGGAAGTCGTCGACGATGCGGTAGCCGATGATCTCCTTGATGCGCTTGTCCTTGTAGACGCGCAGAGCCGCCTTGGCCTGCAGCCATCCTAGGACGGCGGCATTATCGGTGAAGAGGACGGTGGCCTTGAAGCTGACGCCGATGGCCTTGATGAGCCCCGCCACCGCTCGAACCGCTGCCGCAGCGGCCCAGAGCTCCAGGCGGGGGGTGGTGATGATGGTGCCGCGGCTGGCACTGGGAACCAGCCGGGCCTTGCCGAAGAGTAGCCGCGAAGCCCCCCTCGTTTTCCTTGGCCACATAGATGGCGAATCCGTAGGCGTCGTCGCTGGCGTCGGAGAAGATGGCGAGCACCGGGTTCTGTATGTCCTTGAAGACGTTGCGGGTGACGCTGACCTCCGCTGTCTGCTCCAACTCGGACCGCAGGGCCGCCCACCTCGTGGCCACGGCCTCCGGGACCTTGGAGTCCCACGTCTTGCACTTCGCGTGCGCCGCCTGCATTGCCAGGCGGCCCTCGAGGAGGACGGGGCAGGCGAGGCCGAAGGGGTCAAAGACCCGGGCGACCGCCGACGACAGCTGTCTGGCCGTGGGGGAGTCTGGAACATCCTCGAACTTGGTGGGTGGGAGGGAGATGGCGTCGGTGCCGATGTCCCAGATGAGGCCCAGTGCGTTGTTGATGGGCTCGGGCAGCTTCTGGTTCTCCTCCAGGCTGTCCATGAGGCGGGCGCTGTTGCTCGTGAACTTGCGCAGGACGAAGCGGGCGCTGGGGAAGAGGCTGACGAGGCCGTGGGCAACCCGGATGCCCTCCTCCTCCTCCTCGAAGCTCCACACCACGTTGTCCGCGTACGTGGCTGTCGGGATGCTCTTGATCTCCTCGTCGGTGAGGCCGTAGCGCTCGGTGCCGGCAAGAACGTCCTCCACCAGCTTCCGCAGGCAGGCTTGAAGGAGCCAGGGCGAGGCGACGCAGCCCATGATGACCCGCGTGTACCGCCAGACCTGGTAGTTGCTGTCGTCAAGGGGCTTGGTGCGGTCCTTGGGAAGGACGACGCGGAGAGTGTCCTGGTGCTCGGGGCGGATGTGGAGGGCGTAGAAGGCGGCCTTGATGTCCGCGCTGAACGCGAAGCGGCACCGTCTGAGGCGCAGTTGGACTGAGATGAGGGCGGTGAGTAGGTTGGGGCCGGCCTCGATCATGTTGTTGAGGCAGCGGGCCGGGCGCCCGCAGGCTGAGCTCGCATTGACCACCGGCCGCACCTTCTTCCCCCCGGGGGCCTTGAAGTGCGGTAGGTGATGGATTAGCTGGCCCTTGCAGTGTCGGTTGGCGACGGGAACGATGATCCCCTCTGCCGCCTGGTCGTCGAACTCGCGATAGTACTCGATCCGCTCCTCCGCCGACAGCCGCTCGTGGGTCTTGGCGGCCCTGGTGAAGGCCTGGCCGAAGTTGCTGGCGATGGCGCCGGCCTCGGGCTTGAACGGGAGCGGTACTAGGAAGGCACCGTCCGCTCTGCGCTCCACCTGGGCTAGGAGCTCCTCAGTCCGCCGGTCCTCGACGGTGGTCATGAGGTCCGCGTCCTTGGCGAAGCTGACCTCGTCCAGGCTGGTCTGGCGCCGGATGAGCTGCTGGAAGCTCACCGGCTGGGCGCCCGCGAAGCAGGCCATGGAGATGATGGAGCCCCGCCGCAGGGACTCGTCGGTGATGATGGCCTCCTCGCCGGTGACGGCGCCCTTGAGTATGACGCCGAACTCCGAGAAGTGTGCGCTCAGGAGGTTGGTGATGGCCTTGGCTGGGATGGCCGGTCCAATGATCTTGTTGTAGGCGTTGAGGCCAATGAGGAGGTCGACCTCGTCGCTGTCCACCTTGGCGGGGGGCAGGTTGCAGACCTCGTTGTCCGCTACCCCGATGGCCTTGCGCAGGGCGGGGCTGAGTTGGAAGCCCCCCCGGGTGATGGCTGGGCAGATGACCTCGGCCGCGTAGGCCTTGAGGGTGAGGCGCCAGCCGGTCGGTGCCACCAGGTCCAGCAGGACCGGGTGTGCTCAGATGGTCCGGGCCGCCGTTGCCCCCGCGTACGCCACCTTGACGGAGACGGGTGGGTAGAGGCGGAGGTGGAGGCGCCGGGCCAGGCCTAGGCTGATCCAGCTGTTGCTGCAGCCGGAGTCCAGCATGGCTTGGGAGTCCTCCTGGGGCCGTTCTCCCTTCTTGGCCAGCTGGGGCCGGAAAGTGGCGAGGATAGACTGGGACTCGCTGGGGGCCTTGCCGACGGCGGCGGCGCTGTGGCCGGCATCCTTGGGGCGGGACTTCTGCTTCTCCCACTTCCCCCCCGTCGACTTCTTGGGCACTGGGCCGGTCTCGTTGTCGCAGATGGCGGTGTGATGGCGCTTACTGCACTTCCTGCAGTTGCGCTTGGACTTGCAGTCGGCCTTGACGTGGCCGGCGATGAGGCAATTCAGGCAGAGCTTCAGCTCTTTGGTCCTCGCCAGCCGATCCTTGAGGGAGGCGTACTTGGTGCACATCAGCGCCCCGTGGCCGGAGCCGCTGCAGAGGGTACAGGCATGCCGCATCCCTCCCGTCGGGAGGGCAGCACTACCCGGCCTGGGCTTGGACTGAGCCCCCGACGGGCCCGCGGCGGGTGCCTTTCCCGGAGCTGCTGCGGCTAGGGCGGTGCTGTGCTGCGTCCCCAGCTCCTTGCCGGTGTGCCTGAGCATGTTGACCTTGGCGCGGAGCTCGTTGATCAGGTCCCTGATCCCCGGCACCAGTGACAGGCGCCGGCGGATCCGCTGTCTCTGAATGTCCCTAGCTAGGCCAGGGGGAACCTTGCGGAAGACCACGTGGCTGTGGGCGTTGATGGCCTGCTCGGTGGCGTCGATGGCGACGAGGCTGTCGTAGACGCCAGCCAGGTGGTCGGCCAGCTGCTCCAAGCTGGTGACGTCGCCCTTGAAGGCGGCGCCGGTGTTGCTGAGCTTGGCGAAGAGCTCGGCCTCGATCAGGTCTGGCCTGTCGTAGTTGTCGTCGAGAACGTTGACGGCGATGGTGAAGGCGTCCCGGGCGTTGGGGTCGATCGTCTCGATCTTGGCCCGTGCCTTGCCCTTCAGGGAGCGGAGGAGGTGGTAGTACTTGTCTTGCTCCGGCATTGTCCCCTCCACCAGCAGTGCCTGAATCCAGTTTCTGTGGCGGGGGTACCTGCTGATCTCGGTGCCGTCGAACTCCTCGCCAGAGTGCTTGACCTTGGGGAGGGCGGTGGGCGCCCAGTTGCGGGAGAGCTGTTGCAGACAGGCCGCGATGGCCTCCATGGCTAGGCCCGTCCGGTCGTCGTCCCTGCCCGGGTCCCCGTGGCCGGGGCGTCCATGCGGGTCCCCAGGGTCGCCCGGGCTGTTTGGTCCGCCGGGTCTCCCGGGTCCGCCCGGGTCGCCCGGTCCGCCCGCCCGCCGGCGGGAGGCCCCGGACTTGTCGCGGCGGTCGCCGTCCCGGGACCCATCCTGGCCCCGTCGGCTGCCGCCTCCACCGCGCTTGTCGCCGCGGTCTCCGTCCCAACGGCTGCCGTCCCGGGACCCGTCATGGCCCCGGCGGCCGCCGCCTCGCTCGTCACCACCTCGTCCGCGGCCGCTGTCCCAGGGCCCTTTGTGGCCCCGTCCGCCGCTCTGGTGGCTGTCGTCCCAGGGCCCTTCGTGACCCCGGGCTCCACTCTGGCGGCTCTCGCTGGGGCTTCCGTTGCCCCGTCTGATGTAGCCCCGGGAGTCGTTCCCGGGGCCTTCGTTGCTCCAGCGATCGCTGAAGCTGCTCCTTCGGCTGGCTCGGCCGGAGGCCTCGTTGCTCCGCCGGCCGCCATCGTCTTGTCCGCCGCGGGGCCCTTCGTGGCCCCGCCTCTCGTCTCCCCGGATGTCGTCCAGGCCCCGGACTCTGCTCCCTCGGCTGAAGGCGCGGTCGACGGGGGACGGCACCCGACTCTCTCGCCAGCTGGAGAGGATGCCGTTGATGATGGAGGGGCGGCTCCGGAAGCTCCCCGGTGGCGGGGGGCTGAGTCGCCCCAGCTCCTCGTTGATCGTCCCGCTCCGGCTTCGATGCCAGCTCCCCGGCGGCGGGGGGCTGAGGCGGGCCGGTGTGCTGTTCCCCGCGTGCCCCGTCCACCGCCCCGGCGGCAGCCCAGGCGTCGGGCGGCGTCTGGCCAGCTCCCGTTGCTGGTTCTGGAACTGGATGGGCAGCGTCAGGTCCATGGGCTGGATGGGCGATGGCATCTGCCCGGGGCCGGGCGAGGCCGCGAGGCTCACGCGGGAGCACTGCCCCGCTCGTCTGCTCTGCCCCTCCCAGGGATCACCTGCATAGCTCTGACTATCAGTGGTGGAGGGGGCTGGACTTCCCCGTTCGCTGAAGCGTGCCCAGCTCTCCCGTCTCTCGACGGGGGAGGGCGCCGGGTGGAGCTCTGTGCCATAGCCCGTCCCGTGGCCCACGGAGCTTGTCCCGCGACTGTCCCCCGCGCCCTTGCACCTCGTTGACTGGCTGGCCGCGGCGGAGCTGTGGGCGCCGCTGCTGAGCCCCCGGTCTCGGGGGGTGATGGGCCGGAAGGTGCTGGCGGAGCCGCTCTTGTCGATGCCGGTGAGGGGGGTGAAGCGGGGTCCTAGGTCCTGGAGCAGGACGTCTGGGCCGCAGTAGCGGTAGGGGCCGCGGAAGGCGGAGAAGGTGGTGACGGGGATCCCCGCCGTTAGGGCCTGGGTGTAGAGGGCGGAGGGGATGAGGCCTGGGAGGTCGAAGACGCAGATGTGGCAGAGGTAGTCAAAGTCGTTCTTGGTCGGGTCGTGGCAGATCCAGCCCAGGATCTGCTCCCAGATCTCGGGGCGGGCGGAGCCGGGCGGTGCATAGAGGGAGTCGAGGCCGTTGCAGCAGTACTTGCGGTGACAGCTGCGGCCGATGCAGCGGACGCGGTGGTTGTCGTGGACCCCGTCGTGGGGCTGGCACTCGTCGCAGCACTTGTCGACGCCGTCCTCTGCCTTCGCCAGGTACAGGGAGGCCATGCTGCAATCCTTGGAGGGCAAGGAGATGAGAGAAGAAGATGAGGGACCACCAAAAGAGAGCGGGCTTAGCTCCTGCCAGAGGCCCACTCGGCGTTCACGTGAAGTCTGGCCTTGTTGTGGCTAGACGTCCAGGGTGGTCTGATGTCGAAAGGAGAGAGGAGGAGAGCTGGGGGTGGGTTGCTGCAGCTCCGCCGTGGACTCCCCACACTCAACAGTCTCCTAGAAGTGGTGAAAGAGGGGCAGCAACTCGAAAAGCGCCGCCAGACAGAAGATGATGCAACCGGGTAGAAGGGGACCTTTGAGAGAAGGCCCCCTAAAGTGCGCACTTGCTGCCGCGGGCGTCCCCGACGGCGGCGTTGGCGTTGCGGTGCTTGAAGTAGGCCTCGAAGAGGCTGAAGTTGATGGTGAAGCCGGGCGCCAGTCGCTCGGCCTCCTTCAGGTTCGTGCAGGCTCTATCTTTCACGTATATCTCATCCGCCGCCCCGGTGGGCGTGGCGGCTACGGCAGCGCCACCATGCAGTGGACACATGAAAAAAAAAACCATGGAGGGATCCATGCTGACATCGATATGTATAGACCCACGCCCCTTTTTGGGGTGAATACTTAGTACTGCCCTCAGGGCAAGTCCTGGGCGGCAGTTCAAAAATACCCCCCCGCTCCAGCTGCAATACTATTATTATTATTTTATTTTATTTTCTAACACATGTCCCATCAAGAGACGTATGGTACAAAGTACCCAAAATACACTAAATAATACACATATATACAATAAGATGTCCTATTAAGATTAAAATTAAAGTAATGAGTCCTGTCCACTATATTTCTGCCCCTTAGTAACTGCCAATGTGTACGTATATATATCCCCTCACCCTCCCCCATATTTCTCCTGCACTTGGCTGCAATATATACATGCAGATTCCGTATTAACACATTTTGTAAAAGCAAAACGTACTTATACAGGCTTCACATTTAACACCACAAAATTATATGTACATAAATATTTCAAAATTCCACGTATGTGGCTGCAATATACACACCTCTTATAGATTTATTACAATATGTATGTGCATATATATCAATCACTTTTGGGAAAAACAAGTACGAAATTTTTCTCAAAAGTGCAAGATAGGTTATTGCAAAACTGCAAGGTAACGCAACGTTTTCACCAAAACATTCGATCAGATCCGCGGTCAAAAACGAGCAACGGGAAGTTTTTTCACAATATGCCCGCAGTAGAGATTTTTTTCCCGCGCTTTGCACAATTCAATTTGAATTTGATTTGAACCAAAGTTCCATCTAGCATGCACAACGCGCGGGAAAAATCTATCAGTGTATATATGGGAATTATATTGCGCATATACATCTCACCCCAGTGCCCCTACTAAGGAGCTGGGGGTGGCTCCAATATTCAAAGTCCCATTTTATCACCAACACCATTCCCTTACTCTCACGTAGTGCATGTTTTGGGCAATGCAGAACACAAAGACTGCTCTCACGTAGTGTATGTTGTAGGCAATGTGGAACACAACGACTGCTCTGACGTAGTGCATATTGTGGGCAATGCAGAACACAACGACTGCTTTCACGTAGTGCATGTTCTGAGCAATGCAGAACACAACGATTGCTCGCACGTAGTGCATTTTGTAGGCAATTCTGAACACAAAGACTGCTCTCACGTAGGACATATTGTGAGGACATACACGTAGGATTGCACATCGTCCAACTCTACTCCTACAAGGCTCAGCACTGCTGCATATGCCAGAATGCTCCCTGACTTTTTTGTGTCATCAACTTGGTGATTTGCCAAGTGATCACATTTTCAGGATTCAGGTTATGACACAATCCTGGGATTTTGGCAATTTCGGATACCAATCACGTGATGTCTTGGTAACAGTTAGATCACACGACACACCTGGCATTTCTTATCTCCGGCCCTGCATGGGCAATACAAGCTAGTTACTCCATAAGCTAGTTAGTCAAGGCTTGTCCCCTACCAGGAGTATGGGCTTATTCCCTACCAGGGATATCAAGTAGGCAAAAGTTTCCAATATCTTGGACTCAAATATATTGTGGCAGTACATGAACTTCAAGACTTAAAGGAATCCCGGTAAGGTGGCACATTCACGGGAAACTATTTGCTAACACCGTTTTTAAACCATTTTTAACACATAACAGCGTGTGCATCCAGATGAGCAGCTGGTCTTGCGGGATAATGTGGAGGTAAAGTGGTGGGAGAAGTCAGATTGATGCTTGATAATGGCTGGGATGGAGTTCCATCACTACCTTCCACACCTCTTAGTGGTAGAACGGAATGCTCAGTTTCCTCCGTGAAAATGAGCATACAAGTTTGGCGTCATCCATTCCTCCGTGAAAATGAACATACAAGTTGGGTGTCATCCATAAGGTAATTTAGGATGAATCTACAGGTTATGCGCGAAAAGCTGAAGTGAAGGATAGAAGTGGAAGAGTGCTCCACCGCCATGTCCGCATTTTTATTCCACTCCCATGCGAGCGCCGACCAGACCTATATCCAGCGCAATCGATTCACCATCAACAAGTCCAATCAGATTTGAATCAGATTCGAACACAACATATTCCACTCATGATGCCTGAAGAGGCTGAACGGTAACCTGACATTAAAAAGACACAATGTGTCCAAACCCAGAAAAAAGGGACATATTTTGCCCTTGTCAAGCCAAAGGAGACGATAGAACCCTAGACTGCAACTAGTCAGTATTATTCGAAGATGAAGACATTTATGATGCTCCAACACCATCCATCTACATCACGTATTTACTTCCAGCCATAGATAAGAAAGTCCTGGGAATCCACCATGCTGGGCGCTCACCAAGGCCTGCTGTCTGGACTATATCTCTCTTACGAATATTCACTCCAACAAGAAGAGGCAGCATTATCAGAAGGTCAGCTCTTAGACCTCCAAGACATCCCGTGTTGGAACACTCCTAAGAGAAGTGATTCCAAAAACAACTGCCAAGGTTACAAAGAAATCCCCTTTAAAACGTTGCGGTGGTTCCGGATTTGGCGCCATGGACTCTATCCTGGCCCACTGCCACCCTACGGCCCGACTACTTCGACTAAGCACCCGCTAAGCTTGGCTTGTCATAAGAGTCGTTAGATAATGCACCAACGAGAATGCCCAGTTCCAATATGAAGATTTGATTTGAAACGTGATTATTGATTTCATTAATTGAATCAGTTATTAAAATATCTCATTAATGTCTATAAATGTTCGAATTTTACTTTTGTAACGTATTTTATGCATTATATTGATTGCAAACTAACAAAGCAAAATAACTCATTTCACAAATTGCATAAAATGGATAAAAATACTATATATGAATACAAGGAAAAGATACAATTCAAATGGGGCAGCGGTGCTGTTCCTGGGTGGCACCTTGAGTCATTGACACAGGTCCTGAAGCGACTTGTCCATCATCTACGAAATTTTCATTTGCGCATCCTAAACGTTCTGCCAATTTATCAGGAAATCGTGATAGCAATACAGCATCCATAATTTGGAAAAACGTTTCTTCCGCAGTCATGTACTGTTTTGCTTCCACTTTGAGAGCATAAATGACCAATAAGGATGTAATGATAAAAATAATAGCTGAACTGATCAATGGAAAAATCATTACCATCTCATAAAAATTACTATCTGTTTGAGTGTTGCACCTAGTTACATTAGGATGACTGAATACCACAAACAAAGATGCATAATGACAGAATATCTTAAACATTTTACTAAACCTACAAGTCTTACCATATTGTTTTCTGACATTTGAGTAATTCAGTAAGGTAAAAAACTTCATTATTTATTATTCATTAAAATGAATACATTTTAGATGAGATTTCCGTGATGAGCAGGATTACCGTATTATGTATTTATGGCTATGCATTTTAATGATGGGAATGAAAAGGTCACGTAGTGTGGACTAAACTTTACATGAGCACTATCGACCGAAACATGCCTGTGAACAAGAGCAAATCAAGAGAAGCGTAAAACCCTAAGATGAGAAGCAAAGCAAAGGCAAAAAAACCTGAAGCTGTTTGAGCGTTTTGTTCATCTGGTCCAAATGGCTAGCCATGATATAGGGGTCACTTTGATCAATTCTAGCATTGTTAATTGCCTCCGTATCCAAAATCAAGCTTATCTTTTTCCCATACCCCATATAGTCTGGACAAAAATATCTCTCGGAAGCAATATCCCTTCTTTTAAACAAAAAATTTTTTTTTTTTTTCTTTTTTTTTTATATAACAGTACTTTAACAACATCCAGGCTTTAAAGCTTTAAGAAATTTTGTTCCAGCCCAAAATGGTTTTGTATATTTTAAAAAACTTCCCGTTTTTTACAGAAAAAAAGAAAAAAACATCAACCGGGAGGCGGTGGGCTACATTTTTCTTCCGACCACTCCTCTCCCTTTCGCAACACGGGGTACAGTTAAGGTGAAGAAATACAGTAACCCAAACAATTTCATCAACTTTACCCTCTCAAATGACCCCTTTTCCATCACAACCTATCACCTTCACACCCCCTTTTTACCCCTGTTTTGAAAACTCCCTTTCCATCCTGTTTCTGCTCATTGCCTTTGCTTTACATGCATTGTGAAGTCAAAAAACACATTTTCTTATTTATTTCAACAATGAATCTCAACAAGGAAATTCAACACATCATACACACCAGCTGCAGCAAAATCAGTATCACCTAACCAAAGAGAAGTAAACTTGTGATCATCATCTGAACAAAGCATGTTCCCCTCATAAATCGATATATGTGTACAGTTTGGAGTCAGCTGTTCCTTTATCGGAAACCTTTCACAAGTCTTGTACACACAGTCAGTTAACCACTTTTTCACATTGTTCGTCATCCATGTTGCATACCTCTTTTTCAGCTTTAAACTTGTCTCATTGTAAAACGTTATCTCACGCTTTTTAAAATCTCTTGTCCGACACTGCATTATCATGCTCCTCGGGTTTGCATCTTTTATCCAGGTCCTTTCACACGTGTCCCATTCCACAGGTCTTTTGATAAGGTCCACGGGACACTGCTCACTGCTACTATTTGCAGCAGGAATAAACTTATTCAGCACGTAAAGTTCATAGGTCAGTAAAACTGTTACAGGTATGCTTAGGAAGGCCATAGGCACAACGAGGCAAAATTTATTGACCTCCATCATTTTTGTTTTGACGTTTTCCATAATGATTTTTAATAAAGCCTTTATATAGGCTTGGTCTCGGTGGCCTCTGTGAACAGCATTGCCACACAGTCCTCCGGAATCCCTCCCTCACCAAAGCCCATCACAATGTCAAGGGAACCCCCATCGGAGGATTTGTAGCCGCACTTCCCAAACTCCAGAGCATACACCGTGCTCCCATGAAGGTAGGAGTTGTAGCCAATGCGGTATAGAGAAAGTTGGTCGCTCACCTGGTCTAGACACTCAATGACTGAGAGATAGCCTTTGCGAGCGTTGGTTTTGGTCAGGTCCAGCACCTTCTTTGTCTCATCATACTTGAAACTAGTATGAATGGGCTGGACAAGAAGGTTTCGCCCATTCAGCCTAAACATCAGCTCTGATAGGTTCATGTTCTCAAAGTACGTGGAGACATAGTTGATGTTCCCGTACATTGCCTTTTGACTCACAAATGTGAGATAGACTCGGTTGGGAAGCGGCTCCGAATCTAGGCAATTGAGCCATGTCTTGTAGGTCTGCCCCTTGGCTATGGTTCTTGTTTTACACTGCAGCCGGTTGAAAGTAAGCCCAGATCCATGTGAGATCTTGTTCTGGATGCGAGGGGAGATAACGTCCGGGAGCTTCAGGTAGTTCATCCAAACTTTCATCTCCGTGATGTAGGGCTTGTACTTTACCATGTCCCCATCTGGGGACACCAGTGTAAAAGTGTCATTTGCTCTTCGGAAGTAGAGCCCCAGTGATGTGTTTGGGGGGAGATATTGACATGCGCTCATGAGAACATCACTGTAAACACGCCCAATAAGCTCTACTCCATTTCCTAGAAGCTTTTCTCCTTCCGTCAGGAACTGCAAGGGTACTGTCTCCATACCCTCGATATTACCACCGTCAAGAAAGTCTAGGTTCCAGGAACCGTCCAGATTGTTCCAGACATTGTCTCTCATGGCAGGTGTTGTTCCTAGGATCCGTGAAATTGTGCAAGTGTACGGGTAGTAGGGATGAATGGAGACACTGTTGTCATTTATCCTTGTCTCCTGTGATGCCCAAAGGGAATGTATCCCATGTGCATCCAGTAGGACCACCTTCCCCTTTAGCTCCTCTGCAGTGGGAACGGTGTTGTCCAGACGGCGTAGACAAACACGGGTCTTGTAGACAATGGTGTTCAGCTGCATGAATCGGGTAGGGTGTCCGACGAAAAGGAAGGCTGCAGTTGCTCCATTGTTTAGACCCTGGTTCAGTGTTTGCTCAACATAGTAGCTGAGCTCTGGCTCAGGATCCTTTACCTCTCCATGGGCATACCCTATAGGGTTTACTTCGCCGACTTCCATGGTAGCTTCTTCTTTTGTTCAGCTAGAGAGGGCTTCTTGTTTGCAACGGGTTTAGGCTTCTTGGCAACGGGGGTTTTTTGCTTCTTGGCTACCTTCTTCTTGGTTGGTTGGCTGGTCTGACCTGATGCGGTGGGTGTATGGTAACCAAGGTCAGTAGGTATAATAGCAGGACGAGTAGTATAAGCCATTTAGTTTTTTCATAAATGAATTAATGAAATGACTGAAACGTTTTCCTTATATACTTTTTTGTACTCAGGGTCACATGAACACACACTGACGCACAGGGTCATGTACATGGGAGCAAACACGCATGATGTCCGGTGTCTGTGGCCCTGTGTCCACTGTGAGATAGCGGTTTGATATGCAAGGATCCTCTTGAACTTTTTTAAAGGCATAAACCAACCTATCCTTCATCCCTAGTTGGGAACCAAATGTTCGCAGTTGGGACTCCAGTCTTACACTAGGTAGAAAGAAAAACCAGCGAACATTCTGAGCAATGGTTCGCGACTCTGGACTTTTGTTGAAAAGTGAATGCAGGATGATCCAAAGGCTTAGGTTTTTATGCCGACCATTGGTGGCAATACGGGCAAGCTCTTTACTGGATGAAGCCTCTTCTGAAAAATCATCCACGATAAGTATGGTTTGATAGTCTTCCTTTGGAATGTCTTCCAGCGTTATTTTTGGGAAGCCTTTACAGAGTAAAAGTTCTATCCCCTCTGTTGCTAGTTTTCTTTTAGTTTCCAAGTATTTGTCCTGCATTTGATCGTAGTAGAAAATTATCTTTTTTGGGGGAGGTGTGAATAATCGTGCGTTTGAGATAAGATTTAGAACTAGTGTGCTTTTACCGGATTGAGTTGCACCTATGATAAGGGCATGGTTGGGGAGAGTTAATCGAGTATCAAAGTCAACTATTGCTTTAGGCTCCATCATAAGTCTTACGTGTGGGGGCTAGTTCAATTTGAAGGGTAAGGAAGTTTATGAATTCAACCTTTCCTCCGTTTACAGCCTCTACTTTTATGGAGCCAGAGTCGGGTATAAAGTCATTTACGAGTGGGACCCAGGGCTTTGTGGTGGTGTATGTGAGCATAGCAGTTGAACCGAGGATGGACTTGTAGCCTCCGTTGAAAGGCTGGGGTTGAACAAAATCAGTTAGTACCCAGGATAGGTTATCCGGCTTCGGGTAGACCCAGATTAGGCGAGCAGAGGTAGGCTCACTGAACCTGAAGTGTCTAGGAAGGTTGTAGACAAGAGTTGATGTGTATTCACCATTTACAATGCCATAGACAGGTTTGTAAGCATTTGAGTAGCGGTTTGTTTGCAGACTCTTGGATATGAATGTCTGCAGGGTAATTACAGTAGGTTCCGTATATTCCATATTTTGAAAATCTGAGAGTGAATAAAAAAAGAAACCCTATTTATACTTTTCACGCTCGCTGAAAAAAGTATATAAGTAGGTTAGTGTTCATATTTTCTTTAAACATGGAAGGTTTACTTATCGATAAGATAAAGGAGATTCCTAAGCTCAACGAGGAGGACATAAAACATCTTTTTGAGCAGGAATCTCGGGACCTAGAGATAACTAAGTCACTTCTTAATTTGCTCTATAACATTATTGTTGTTGATTCCGTTCCCCACACAGTGGTTCAGCGGCGTTACTTTGACTCTCATGCTGATCTGGTGAGTCAATTGTTAGATAGGAAAGTTAAAGTTTACATAAAGATACAGTTGTTACTTGAAAATATATCACTTGTCATACACATAGCGGCATCATGTCCTTCTGTCGCTGGGTTGTAGTGGCTGAGGATTGTTGGGAAGACCTGAAAGACAAAATTCAGCCAACTTCCTCATCCTCTTCAATACAACCGGTGTCTAGCTCTACACAAACATCCACCTCTGGGGTGGACACTGCTACACAAACCTCCACCTCTGGGGTGGACACGGCTACACAAACTACCACCTCTGGGGTGGACACGGCTACACAAACTGCCGCCGCCACACAAACTGCTGCTGTTCAGGCGATGGACGTGTCGTCTAGCGGAGCAGAGGAGCAGCCAGAGCACCCAACCTTTTCAGTACCACCAGAGCACCCAACCTTTTCAGTACCATCAGAGCATTCAACCTTTTCCCCCCATCCACTAGTACCCCCATTTCAAAGGAGAACCAACCCATTCCTAACCTTGATCAATCAGAGTCTCCGGCTATATTGGATGCCGTCTCTGAACCTACCCAGGACATCTCTGAACCTACTCAGAAGACTCAGGAAAGTTTCTATGAAGGGGACGAAAAATGGCTGTCCTATCTTTCACCCAGTCTTCAAAGTTGTGGTGCAAAACTACTTAAGCAACTCAGAGAGACGGATGAATTTGAAATTATGTCAAATGAGTTGGGTACAATAAAAATTGGTGGAAAAGAAACCTCGGTAATGTTCTATGATTTACTCATGAGTGCATGTATACCTTATTCTAAACCGGATATTCCTATAGATCTTCAACAATGGCTCTTTTCGAAGGGGATAGTCAAGTTTCGGAACCCTCGAGTCAAACAGCGTCCACCATGGAAAGCGATGTATCACTTTCCAAGATTTACTACGGGGACTCGGGCGGGGGCTATGGGGGGCAAGACGCCCTCTACAAGCGGGCCAAGATAGAGGGTCTCAAAGTTAGTCAAAAGGACGTTAGAGAATTCCTCAGGAAGCAAATTCCATATACGAAACTTAGACCTGCAAGGAGAATTTACCCTCGAAATCACGTTGAAGCAAACTACATTGGAGAATATCTCCAGATTGACTTGATGGATATGCAAATGGTTGCCTTTGAAAATGATGGTTACAATTATGTTTTGCTAGCATATGATATTTATTCTAAATTTGCTGCCAGTTACCCGCTAAAACAAAAATGGTCTGAATCAGTCCTAGCAGGATTAAAATATTTAATAGACCGCCTCCCGTTTGAAGTGAGTACAATATTTTCCCCAGCGCGATTTCAGTCAACTGCTCAACCAATGCTTGTCCCAGGGCAGAGAGGATGGACCCATCTGAACAATGCCACAGCGCCCTTCAATCATGGGCAGTTGCACTGCGCAGCTCCCATGGCCTGATCTGTAGCAACACCAAACATGCACCAGTAAGCTGTTCTCACGTAGCGCGATTTCAGTGAACTGCTCAACCCAGGCTTGTCCCAGTGCAGAGAGGATGGACCCATCTGAACAATGCCACAGCGCCCTGCAATCATGGGCAGTTGCACTGCGCAGCTCCCATGTCCTGCTTTGTAGCAACACCAAACATGCACCAGAAAGCTGTACTCACGTAGCGCGATTTCAGTGTACTGATTTACCCATGCTTGTCCCAGTGCAGTGAGGGTGAGCCCATCTCAAGAGTGCCACAGCGCCGTTCAATCATGGGCAGTTGCACTGCGCAGCTCCCATGTCCTGCTTTGTAGTAACACCAAACATGCACCAGAAATATGTTCTCACATAGCGCGATTTCAGTGAACTGCTCAACCCATGCTTGTCCAAGTGAAGAGAGGATGGACCCATCTGAATAATGCCAAGGCACTCTTCAATCATGGACAGTTGCACTGCGCAGCTCTCATGGCCTGATCTGTAGCAACACCAAACATGCACCAGTAAAATGTTCTCACGTAGCGCGATTTCAGTTTACTGATCCACCCATGCTTGTCCCAGTGCAGTGAGGATGGGCCCATCTGAACAGTGCCATAACGCCCTTCAATCATGGGCAGTTGCACTGCGCAGCTTCCATGTCCTGCTTTGTAGCAACACCAAACATGCACCAGAAACTGTTCTCACGTAGCGCGATTTCAGGGTACTGCTTTACTCATGCTTGTCCCAGTGCAGTGAGGATGGGCCCATCTGAAGAGTGCCACAGCGCCCTTCAATCATGGGCAGTTGCACTGCGCAGCTCCCATGGCCTGATCTGTAGCAACACCAAACATGCATCAGAACACCGCTGTTTAGTAGCGCGATTTCAGTGTACTGTTCCACCCATGCTTGTCCCGGTGCAGTGAGGATGGGCCCATCTGAACAGTGCCACAGCGCCCTTCAATCATGGGCAGTTGCACTGCGTAGCTCCCATGGCCTGATCTGTAGCAACACGAAACATGCACCAGTAAGATCTTCTCACATAGCGCGATTTCAGTGTACTGCTTTACCCATGCTTGTCCCAGTGCAGTGAGGATGGGCCCATCTGAACAGTGCCACAGTGCCCTTTAATCATGGGCAGTTGCACTGCGCAGCTCCCATGGCCTGATCTGTAGCAACACCAAACATGCATCAGAACACAGCTCTCACGCAGCGCAATTTCAGTGAACTGATCAACCCATGTTTGTCCCAGTGCAGGGAGGATGGACCCATCTGAACAGTGCCACAGCGCCCTTCAATCATGGGCAGTTGCACTGCGCAGCTCCATGCAGAGGGCTTGGTGATCTTCTTGTCACCATCACATTTGAAGCAGTAATAGGGGTGGCAGTATGTGCAGGTGAATCCAGAGCAGTTCTTCCTGAAGAGGTAGGTGGACGTTGGAGCATGGCATTTAGAGCAGAGGCCAGTGCTTTCGTTTAGCTTTCGTTGTATGCAGCTTTGCAATCTATGGCCAGAGTTTTTTCATTGTCTCTTCACCTTTATCTGATAAAATAGCTGCAATTCCATTTCGAAACAGTTCTAAAGCCTCATAATGTACGCATCTAAAAGACAGAGGAACCAAGATGGTTCCTTCAACAAAGCTAACAATGCATTTATGCAGTCTTGGTATACCTAAGTGTGCAGCAAATTAAGCCAACGAATGACAGTTTCTTTCAGTTATGGGTATACATGATGAATAAGTTAATATATATAAACATAAGGCCACTGCTATCTGAAATAGTTACGTTGTCATATGAATGTCAAATACACGTTTAATCAAACATTTTTGTTTTCTTTTACCAAATCATATTATTTAATATCAGAAAACATACATGATGGGAAACTGCTGCAAAAAGAAACATCGTATTAAACCAGTCCCTTACCGAAAAGAAAAGCTACACACTGAATTACATGATAATGGAAATATGACAGCACAAAACGGTAAAGCCAGTCCAATACAGCCTCAAACAATGTACCCGAATCCAAATTGCTGCCGTAATGAATCATATGACCTAACTAAAGATGAAATCATTGAACGCACGAGTAAAACTTATAGTTCAATTTTGAATTCTAATGCTCAATCAACTAAAGTTCTTACCATTGAAAACAAAAGTTTGCAAGACTTGTCAGCAAGTTTGTCATCACCATTAAGCTATGAAACTATTATGGCTACCCTAAGCACACCAGGATCACCAAGGCAATCTCCAGAACATGTGCCAATGTCCAAGAAACTGCATATATAATCGCAAGCAAACTCCTTTTAATATACGGAAAAGCCCATCAATAACCAATTCAAATAAATCAAAGAAACAAAAAAGAAAAGTATCAAGGAACAAAAAGACAAAACAAAGAAAGCAGCATGGATTCAAACCAGCGAATAAGCTATTAAAGCTTAGCAGAAAAGGTAATCAAAAATAGAAAGAAAAATTCAAATGAACACACTTTTTATGTAGTTGCTTTGTATGATGAAACATAAACTATCAATGCTTATAGAAACATTTAATTGCAATTTTTCTATGTTTGTACATCATAAAACATTTTGCTATATACATTACACTTTGAACAAATAAAAATCAAACTTTGTTTTTGAATTTAAAATAGAAAAAAAAGTAATTGCAAATTTAATTTTTTTCAAATTTTTCTTGTGTACTTCGATTTGAAAGGTGAATGATGAAAAATAACTCTGTCTTTGGCTAAGAAAGGGCCATTGCTGTTGCTGGTCATGTCATTGGTCTGCGGGTCATATCATTGCTGAACTGGGGCAACTGAGACTCATAGACAACCATCTACACTGATATCATGTGTGCATTTCATGTGTACATGTGTGCTTGAGCTGGCCAGTCGTGGTCAATGAGAGTTGCTGCGGGTGAAGGAGGAGGCAGGGAGGCAAGGATGTCACATGGAAAACGGATAACAAATTAACACTTTATTAAAATTGTTAGCCGTAACTCACCCAAATATCAACCAATTTTGACAAACTTTAAAATAAGTTCATTATTTTATATTTATGTATATATTTATTATCAACTAACAGTGTGCCTTGAAGAGACGGAAATAAAATCAATAAAAAATATCAATTGAAAACAAGAGATAAATTTACAAAATAAACAAAAATGTACAAAAGCAATACTTACCAGAAAGCAATAATAATTAGAAAGAAATAATTACCATTAATGGAAAACACTGCAATAGCATATATTAAACACGTTACAAGTCCATGATACTTGCAGTTCATGTAGTATTTTCTGTAAAAGAGGTATATCATTTAATTTCTTTTAATTGGTCAAATTGGTGTAGGTGGGTCACAACGATGGTCTAAGAATTAACGCCAGTCAAATATCATTCCCTAATTGTTTTTTGACCAAGGAGCGGCCCGAAGGGCCATTGAATGAGGGTGGTTGGGGCGGTGGGTGGCTTTAGCACCATTCGGGTGGGAGTGGCGTCTTGGGTCTGGTGCCCCATTTCTGACCGGTGTCCTTGAGGACGATCCTGGCATTGTCCTTATGGATGGCTGGTGTCGGGTGGACAACCTCGCACTTGTCCTCATCCCGGTCTCTTCGGGTGAGGTAGGAGAACTTGGTGGTGCTTGGCCCTGGTGCTGAGGGATCTGGGTATGAAGGGGCGAGCCATGCGGCTCTTGCGGGGTAGCTCCGCATCACCTGCCGATATTGGCCATATTGATTGGAAAAACCAACGTTTGTGTTTGGTGAAACATTTGGCTCCAGGATGACGGCTTGGCTTGCCTCAAGTCTTGCCTCAAGTATGATTGGGCTGTGGAAGTCGATGATGTTGCAGCCAGCCATCAGCCACTGCAGGTTCCAGGCCAGGCAGTTAGCTCCTCCCTGATTACTCCTACTGGGAGGCACTGTCAAGGCACTGTAATTGAGTTTGGAGAGAGATTGGAGGGTAACTGAAAGTGACCTTGAGTATGCTTTGACGGTGGATGTCATTGCGGCGGAGGCAGATGGTGATGTCCCAGGCGATGGCATGTCCGAGGCATTGCTCCATCTTGTCCAGGTTGGCCCCGAGGCCATACGCCAATAAGTGCATGCCAGCCCATTGGGGGCTGTCTCCGTCCAGTGTGGCCGGGAAAGTGGTATCTGTAAATAAATGCCCATTTTTTCCACTTTTAATTTTTGTCCACAAAAAGGCAACCGATCCAGTTGCAAATTGTCTATGATGCAAATTGTCTATGACGAGGAGGTCCGTAGTGTCCGCCAGAAGGGGTAGGCTCTTGGCGAAGGGACAGGTGGGATTGGCATCCGCTCCCTCACCCAGAAGTGCTTCCGTGGTCAAAATGGCAGATTTGAGCGCCAAGGCGCAAGCAGGATGATAATTATCATCCAGCTTTCCGATGGTCTTTTTATCAGCCTAGATACCCTGAGCTAGTGGCTTCAAAACAAAACAAATACTTGGTTCTCAGCAGTTCTCAGCGTCTAATTTGTTTTGACTGAAAGTGTACTCTGATAGTGAGAAAACTCGTGATTTTATGTTTTGACTGAAAAGCGTTTCTCATCTTTCAGGATAAAATTTTCTCATAAATTATTTTTTTTGCTTATCTGCTTCCTTTTGACAGACCACAATAGAACGAGTAAATCGATCTTCAGTGTGCATTCACATCTTGTATAGAATCCATGAACCATCAGAGCTTCTGATAATGGTCGAGAATTGGACTTGAAAAAATTAGTTTCTTGTTTGACAGCAGAGCCAAACAAAATTTTTATTCGTTCAGAAAAGCATGACTGAGTTCACATCATTCAGTTTATTTGATATCAAGTCTTAGGGAAGAGATTGTTTATTGAATCTTGAATGGGTGATCTGTGAAACGAATCAACGAATCTGTGAAACATCCCCCAGTTAAATTCGTGGCATGGATGGTCCCCATTTGCTTGCTCTCTTTAACAATTGAGTTATCTAGTGGTAAGATTCGTTTGATATTTGACTTTAGGTCGTTTTTACGGTGGTGTTTAGCCAAGCAATTAGCGCTATTTAAGAATTGAGGCTGTGGCGTTTCCCAAGCCAGTTTTGGTGACCTTGGGTTGATGAGGCGAATGGAGAGGTGCCGAGATCATTCTGTCTAGAAACCTGCCCCTGTCGCCATCCCTTTTCCCTGCTCGGTGAATGACTAATGAGATCCTTGCTATGTTCCCACTGTAATGCACCACACCAAATACCAAATTCCAAATTTCTCCGTTGGGGTTCCGCCTCGAGCATTGGTTTGGATCAGCGGTCGTCAAGAGGATCGTCCGGGCTCCTGACGGACAGTACGACTGGAGGGGACTAGCACCAAACGATGATTTCCCTCCTGTCCCCCGTAGTAGTACTCTGCTTGTAGCTTAGATCCGAGGCCCCGTTCCTCTGCCTGCCTAGCTCTTGGTGTGATCCCTGTTGTCTTCCCGGCCGGCCCGCGGGTGCGCTGTGATGTTTCCAAAGCCGGTTTCGTCGACCCATGTTGACGAGGCGGGCAGAAGGGGATGCCGGGATCAGTCTGTATATTTTCCCCAAGATGCCCTAACCTGTTCCGCTCTCCTTCCCGGCTCTTCCGGGCCTCTTCCGGTGACTTACGAAAGAGAATCTGGCTATGTTCCTGCTGTTAACACCACATAGCAATCTAAATAATAATCAATAATTAATACAAGTAAAATTTAAATTTTCGAAATATTTTCGAATTTCAAGGTCTTCATTTTCGAGGTTTTTTGACAATAAATCAAGAACCAAACAAAATGGCATCGATCCCACAAAAACGTCCCGAGCCACCACCCAGACGGACTTCCATGCAAAAAATCAGCCAATTTCATTGAAAAACCGAGGAGTACGGGCTCCGGAATCACAACCTCATATATATATATATGCGGACAGACGGATGAAAAATGGGGTAACTGTATAAGCGGGCCTTGGCCGCCCGCCGCTCCGGGCAGGGCGCCAGAGCTCCTCCGGCCTCCGGGCATGGGTGCTACGGCCCCTACGCTTCGCCTAGCATGCTTCGCATGCCAGGCTACGCTCCGGGGCCTCCGCACCCATGCCCTCCGGCCTATGGAGCTCTGCCTGCCCTGCCCTCCGCGGCAGGCGGCCTGCGGCCGCGCAAAAATCAGCTTAAAAGCAGATCATACAATTCACTAAATTTACTGCCAAACTGGTTTCTAGTTTCAAGATTTGCTGTCAATACTGTTTAATTTGATTCAACAAATCAGGTAAAAATGTCACTCTCGTCACATACTTTTGGCAACTCCGCCCCTGCCTCAAATTATTGCACTCAAAAGACAAAACTGAAGCTAAAAACCACACAAATAGATGGATACGGGTCAGAAGAAATTTACTGGGCTAAAAAATTGACAAAAAAAATTTTGCTCATTTTTTGCCATGCTCTAACATAGGAGCAAAATGGGCATTATCAATTTGAAACTCAAATATCTCTGATGGTCCAAGGCTTTAAAAGTAATGGAATGATACCTATATGTGAAATTACCTGAAATTTCAGAAAAAATGGGTCTCGTCTGGCGCAAATGAAATTTTTACTTTGAAACTATAAATTTTTTGAAATATTGAAAACTAAAAAAACGATTTTTGTGAATAACTCGGCAGGAAATGATCGTAGAAAAATGAACGAAAAAAGAAAATATTATTCTCATTGAGACGGTTTGATTGGTGGTCGAATCATCCAAATCCGTTGAGTAGATCGAGAGTTATAGATTATTAAAAAATCGGCCGTTTTTTACCTTCAAAAATTCGCCAAAAATTGAATTTTGAGTTTTGACTACTCATACTCTACCAAAAGTCTTAAAAACTTGTCTACTTAAAAACTTGTCTTAAAAATATAAAAAAGGGGTAAAAATTTTTGTCCGTCCCCCTTTTTAAGACATTTCACCTTCTCAGAAAAGCTCTCTTAATTGGAACCATCTGTTATGTTAACCGTTTGGAAAACGTGTTGCTTTTAGCCAGCATGTCTTAGATGTTATTTCAATTGAAGGTATTTGATTGTATTCAATGAATTGTATTCAATGAATTTCTTGTTTAAGCTGGCTGTTCACATCATTAGAACATTTAAACGGAATTACTTCAAGATTGACATTGGCTGTAAGTTCACGAGTAGCATGTATTGTCCCATGATGATATTGAAAGGATGAACATATAGGTGCTAACTGCTAACTGGTTCATACCCGTCTTTCCCCCAAACACCTCTTCAACCTCTGCACCCCATTCCTTGTTCCAATAATTCTACCAGACTTGTCAGTAATAATGAATTGTTGAGGAATTCAACCAAAAGTTCCGACTTTGCTCTTCGCTTGCCGATGAGCAAAATTGTTAAGCTTATTTGAGTTGAGTTGAGCTTAGTTTTCTTGACTGTGTGTTGAATATAGAATCGGATTTTCTGGGCTCTCGTTACTCTGTGATTTTCAGTAATACTTTTGTTATTGCTCTATTTCATCAAACGAAACATAATAATGCATTAATAAATTATAATATCAGGTTAATAAAATCATTTAAGTAAACTACTATGAAAATTGTTTAAAGTTAATTTCCTATCACAGAAATGATTTTACTATTATTTGTTTCAGATTGAGTTGGGTTGTCACTCATTGAAATCAATTCTTTGTTTTGCAAGCTGCATGAATTTTCCTCTGCAAAATAAAGTTTAATAAGCGATGAATTGTGTTTTGACTGCGAGTTTGTAAATGTTTCTGAGTTTCCAAAATCAATGGTTGTAGATTCATCACTTATCATATTGCTTGACTGTAACGGTGTGGCCTTCATTGTTAGAATTTCATTGAATCCTGCTTTCTTGACTTTAGATTTTGCCATCAATATATAGGTAATCACTGCAATACATGCTATAACTACAGCAGATCCACTAACAATGCCAACAATTTTGCTTAGATACCACTCTACAATTAAATGATGTGTATTGTCATTGTGTATCCATGTCATTGTTTCTAGAAATGAGAATAATAGATTTGTTTAGCATAGCATATATTTGTTAAGCATTCATATGAGCTAAAAACAAATGATTTATGACGATTAATTAACTACATCCTTTTACGATTTCTGCAATCTGGACATAACGCATTATTTTGTTGCATCATGGAGACTATATTGACAGGTTACATAATGGAGTGGGCAGGAAGGGGTTAAAGAAAAGGGGGCACGGATGACGGTTGAAAAATAAATTTGGAAGTGACTTTACGCTTTGACCTTGTTCTCAGTCATTCCGAAGTCTTTCTGAGCTGTTTTTTGCTAAAACTGCCGAACAAACTGAATCGTTCAGAAATACAGCTCATTTTGCACAGGAATGGCTAGAAAAATAACAGCTTATCTGGAAATGCTCCGGCAGTTTATGGGTCTACTCATAAACTAATGTTTCAGGTTTTAATAACTTATTATACATGCTATGGGTCTATTCCCGACTGAACGGTTGTGCTAATCTATGGAACTGAATGGTAAGAAATGGACAAGAAATGGCGGCAGGGGGAGGCTGATGTCCTGGCATTGGAGCGCCTGGTTCGACCAGGATGCAAACATGTCTACCACACTGAATGCATCGACATCACTTGGGAAGAGTATTGAAGGATGGGCAAAGACAAGAGAATCAAAGAGTAGACCTGCCGAAGCTGCCTACAGAGGAGGAATCAGGAAAACGCGGAAATAAAGAGGAAATAGTGCAAGAAATACTGTTTGATGGATTGCTTCCTGTTTGATTAAAGAACACTAATTGTATAAGACGTAACAGCAACGAATTTCAATTACTCACTCAATCCATGTTTTGTTAATTAATAACTTTATAAACTTTTATCACTGAAATCAAGGATGGCAACCGTCATCAAGTCTAAATGATGGCTAGAAAGGTTCCCGAACCGTCTAGAATACCAATAATCAAAATGTAGAGTCGCTGGTTGCATCAACATGAAACATGACGCCAAAAGACACAAAACATGTATTTATTGAAAAACCACCAGAAAAAAACACTTGGGATTCAAATCACGTGGGAAGGCATGAAGGCCACAAAACCTGCAAATAGTTATTGTCTTCATAAATCATTGTTCATTTGTTCTTTTTAAGTGTCTGGAATTAAACCTTCATAATGCTTACTTCATTCAGGCCAGTCACATGTAACAATGAATATTTTGCAGCAAAGCTACTACCAAATCCACAATTATTAGTAGTAAGATTTAAAGAAAATTCAGCTATTCCTACATGTATGCTGACCAAAACACTTCACATGAGACATAGTATACAATTGTCAGGGGTTGACTAAGTATATAAATGACTAAAAAGAACATGTCAGTGCTGGAAAATGCTAGAACTATGTTCTAAAACTTAAAAATGCCATGATTCGCAAAACACGGACATTCCTTTTGCCTGCATCACAACCATCATCTTCCAGACCGTGTTATGCCCCAACGTTGACTTCATTACCATCTGTCACGTGGTAACTGTGAACGAAATATAGGGCCAGGCAAAATACATGCCAGCAGCTTCGGCCGTGGAAATGCAGGAAATATAATATTTGCAATTTTATTACTTACTCCTTCTGTGGTGACAGTGGTTCAGTGGTTCGGAGATGCGCCCTTCCCGGTTAAAACTGAGTTGGGTAAAAGGATGTGCAGGCATCGTAACTCTCCCAGCTCCTCTCTAGGTCCGGTTGGGGGTGTAAATGTCTAGATATCCTTCTGGAAATGATGATGAGCACAATAAGAAGCATTGGATTACCCTAGATAGTCAGCTTGGTCGGATCTCCACCATTGGCTCCTCTTCTAGCTTTTTTTCTTGCATTGCCTGGTGGTGGTAAAGATGTTACAATTGGTATTATTAAGCTTAACTTTTTACTTATTTGAATTATATACGCTGTATGCAATCTTTTGTTTGTTCATGTTTTAGTTCTAATTTTGCCAATCAGTTCCATTTCAAGGTTCTAATTTAAGCTGTCCAAACATTGATATATTTATTTATTTATTTAAATTTTCTAACACGTGTCCCATCAAGGTACAAAGTACACTTAATACACTAAATAATACAAGTAAAATAAAATAAGTTGTCTTATAAAGATTAAAATTGAAGTAATAAGATCTTTTGTAGTTATTGATTGCTATTGCATTAACTGATGTTTTTTGCTTCCAGATGATTATTGCTTTTTGCTAATATTGCTTATTGCGGAATCAAATGACACCATCTTCATAAGCAGAGGAGCTTTATAGCAGGTGTTGTTATAAAGGGTGGCTAATTTCTTGCTACCTAATGATGTAAAGTCTTCCTTTGCATCTTTCATTGATTTACTGAAAATGAATAATGATAGCTGGCACATGTCAGTACCTTACGGAATTGCAAAGTATAGAGGCCATGGCTTTCAAGTAGTGTGTCTACTATGCGCATGTCGGGACTCATATGCTTAACAAGGACTGCCATTATTTTCTTATTAGTTATAAAGTTCCTAATGCTCTCTTCTTCCAGACCCATGTTACACATGTTTAGCACTAGTAGATATGTTTTCTCTGCTTCGTCAAGCTGTTCTGTGATTTTCAGCTGTTCTTTGATTTTAACTGTTCTGTGATTTTCAGCTGTTCTGTGATTTTAACTGTTCTGTGATTTTGAGCTGTTCTGTGATTTTGCTGTGATTTTCCAGGGACAAATGGCAGGGCATTGATGTTCAGTTTTTGCAAGGTGGTTATGTTCTTCTTTTGATTGGTCAGATCTTTACTATTTTGTTTCAAAGTTTTTTGATAAATTGGAGTTATTATGGATGAGTGTTCTTTATTCTTTTTTAATGTTTTGAGGTTAACTTGCTGGCAACATTAGGCAAGGTGTTAAGCATTTTTACTGTCTTTGGTTGGAAATGCTGCAAGGTGTTGTTTTCTTTCTTTTTCCTTTTATAGTTGTATAAGTCGGATGTTATCCAAGAGATGTTTAAATTCATGAGGTATCTTATCTATGTGCTGTTGGTAGTGCAAATTGGATCCACAATTGTGGGTAAGTCTTCAGTTAGCCACAAAGTGATAGGTTGTGCAAATTGGATCCACAATTGTGGTTAGTTCTACAGTTAGCCACAATGTGGTAGGTCGTGCAAATTGGATCCACAATTGTGGTTAGTTATTCAGTTAGTCACAATGTGGTAGGTAGTGCAAATTGGATCCATAAGTGTTAGTTCTTCAGTTAGCCACAATGTGGTAGGTCGTGCAAATTGGATCCACAATTGTGTTTAGTTCTTCAGTTAGCCACAATGCGATATGTAGTGCAAATTGGATCCACAATTGTGGTTAGTTCTTCAGTTAGCCACAATGTGGTAGTAGTGCAAATTGGATCTACAATTGTGGTTAGTTCTTCAGTTAGCCACAATGTGGTAGTAGTGCAAATTGAATCCATAAGTTAAAAAAAGAAAAAAAAAAGAGAGAGAGAAAGGAAAAAAAAAGGACGAAAACGACAAAGAAGAACAAAAACACATAAAAAACACAAAAAAAAGAAAACAAAAAAAAAACAAAAACAAAAAAAAAAAAAAAAAAAAAAAAAAATAAAAAAAAAAACCAAAAAAAATACCCCACCCCACAAAAAAAAAAACAAACACAAAAAAACAAAAAAAAAAACAAAAAAAAAAAAAAACAAAACAAAAATATATAAAACAAACCAAAAAAAAAACAAACAAAAACAAAAAAAAATAAAAAAAAAAATAATATACATACACCAAAAAAAAAAAAACACACAAAAAAATAAAAACAATACTACCAAATAAACCCCACAATACAAAAAAAAATACCACACCGAACAAAATAACCACCAAATACTACCAAGACCATACTAACAAACCCAATCTAATATAAACCAACCTACCCAACCCAACACATACACAAATTCTACAACCTACACCTAAACCACACTACATTAACCTACACTCTAAATAACCAACCTATTAAATATAACAAACACAACACAAACCAAATCACTATCAAAATAAAATAAAACTACCAAAACCCAACAACACAAACCAAACCAACCCCAAAAAAAAAAAAAAAAAACACAAAAAACACAACAACCACACTGTGGTTAGTTCTTCAGTTAGCCACAATGTGGTAGGTTGTGCAAATTGGATCCACAATTGTGGTTAGTTCTTCAGTTAGCCACAATGCAATATGCAAATTGGATCCATAATGCCGTATATCATAGAAGAAAATAATCAATAAAAAGAGAAAAACAAAAAAAAAAAACAAAAAAACAAAAAAAACAAAAACCACAAACCAAAAACAATCACCAAACCAAAACCACAAAAACAACCACAACAACATGCAAATTTGCACTACTACCAATTTGCACTACCAACAGCACATGGAAAAGATACCTCATGAATTTAAACATCACTTGGATAACATCCGACTTATACAACTATAAAAGGAAAAAGAAAGAAAACAACACCTTGCAGCATTTCCAACCAAAGACAGTAAAAATGCTTAACACCTTGCCTAATGTTGCCAGCAAGTTAACCTCAAAACATTAAAAAAGAAAAAAGAACACTCATCCATAATACCTCCAATTTATCAAAAAACTTTGAAACAAAATAGTAAAGATCTGACCAATCAAAAGAAGAACATAACCACCTTGCAAAAACTGAACATCACTGCCCTGCCATTTGTCCCTGGAAAATCACAGCAAAATCACAGAACAGCTCAAAATCACAGAACAGTTAAAATCACAGAACAGCTGAAAATCACAGAACAGTTAAAATCACAGAATAGCTGAAAATCACAGAACAGCTTGACGAAGCAGAGAAAACAAATCTACTAGTGCTAAACATGTGTAACATGGGTCTGGAAGAAGAGAGCATTAGGAACTTTATAACTAATGAGAAAATAATGGCAGTCCTTGTTAAGCATATGAGTCCCGACATGCGCATAGTAGACACAATACTTGAAAGACATGGCCTCTATACTTTGCAATTCCGTAAGGTTCCGACATGTGCCAGCTATCATTATTCATTTTCAGTAAATCAATGAAAGATGCAAAGGAAGACTTTACATCATTAGGTAGCAAGAAATTAGCCACCCTTTATAACAACCCCTGCTATGAAGCTCCTCTGCTTATGAAGATGGTGTCATTTGATTCCGCAATAAGCAATATTAGCAAAAAGCAATAATCATCTGGAAGCAAAAAACATCACTTAATGCAATAGCAATCAATAACTACAAAATATCTTATTACTTCAATTTTAAGCTTTATAGGACAACTTATTTTATTTTACTTGTATTATTTAGTGTATTAAGTGTACTTTGTACCATACGTCTCTTGATGGGACACGTGTTAGAAAATATAAATAAATAAATAAATATATCAATGTTTGGACAGCTTAAATTAGAACCTTGAAATGGAACTGATTGGCAAAATTAGAACTAAAACATGAACAAACAAAAGATTGCATACAGCGCATATAATTCAAATAAGTAAAAAGTTAAGCTTAATAATACCAATTGAAACATCTTCACCACCACCAGGCAATGCAAGAAAAAAATCTAGAAGAGGAGCCAATGGTGGAGATCCGACCAGGCTGACTATCTAGGGTAATCCAATGCTTCTTATTGTGCTCATCAGCATTTCCAGAATGATATCTAGACATTTACACCCCCAACCGGACCTAGAGAGGAGCTGGGAGAGTTACGATGCCTGCACATCCTTTTACCCAACTCAGTATTACCGGGAAGGGCGCATCTCCGAACCACTGAACCACTGTCACCACAGAATGAGTAAGTAATAAAAAAAATAAAAGTACAAAATTTATCTGCCGAATCATGGATCGCCATTCTCCAAGAGCAAACCACGATTGGAATCATTTCAGCCAATATTTGACCGCGGAGCGGCCCGAAGGGCCGCTCCGCGGTCTATAGAGGTTACTCAACTTTTGTCCTCATGATATATATATAGCCAGGCCATTTTTTGCGCTTGACGTAATTTTGCGTTTTTTGCCCAAAACCCAAATTTTTGATGTTTCAAAGTACGAAAATAAATTAATCACTGGTTTTTCAACGAAATTGGCTGATTTTTTGCATGAAAGTCCGCCTGGGTGATATCTCCAGGCCATTTTTTGGGCTTGACGTAATTTTTCGATTGTTGCCCAAAACTCAATTTTTTGATGTTTCAAAGTACGAAAATTCATAAATCACTGGTTTTTCAACGAAATTGCCTGATTTTTGGCAGGTACGTCCGTCGAGGTGCTATCTTGAAGCTGGCAAAAGGAATTTCCGAAATATTTGTTATTTCTCATTTTATGGCCAAAAACCTAAATTCTTGATGTTTCAAAAGATTGAACATCCATAAATCGATGGTTTTTCAATGAAATCAGTTGGATTTTGGCATGTACGTCTCTAATGGTGATATATTGAAGTTGATAATAGAATTTTTCGACACATTTATTATTTCTTGATTTATAGTCAAAAACCTAAAATCTTGATGTTTCAAAAATTCGAACATCCACAAATTACTGGTTTTTCAATAAACTCAGCTTAGATTTGGCAGATACGTTTGCTGCGGCAGTATTTTAAAGCAGTTAAAAGGAATTGCTTAGCTTATTATCTGGAACAAAGGCCGCGCATCTTGGCAACAGCCAAGAATACCTTGTTGATTCACAAGTCATATTTACCGATGCTAAATCAGTGCTTACTTTTGAAAATGGTTGAGAAACCACAGACCTACCCTCTTGAATGCCAAACCTTCACGCATGCCAATAGCATCAATAATCAGTAGCAGCTGATTGGCTGAGAATTGCACAGAAGACTTAGGTTTTTTGATTCACAAGTCATCTATGCATTTATATATGCAGGAATCTGTGATTACTTTTGAAATTGGCTGAGAAACCACAGACTTAACCTTTTGAGAGAAAATTTCACTCTTGCAATGAAAACATTCATCAATTTTTGGCATCTGCCACAGGTAAATGTGGAAGGACAAATACGCTCCGCGGCCACCTATTGCGCGGTGTGACATACACTTGTTCATTTTAACTGTTAGCTACACAGATCAATTGTTGTAATGATGTAGAAAGTATTCTATAATGTTAAGATTGCACAGCTTCTAAACTGTAAATGATTAATTTATTCTGGATTTAGAAGAATTATAGCGGAATAGAATATATAAAAAATACAACAATATATTATTATATATTATAACGTAAACGTATTCTATTCTATATATAATTATAACGTAAATAAAAATAATGTAATGAGATAAGTTTTAATATACATGAAAACGTATACAATATACATTTGATGATCATGTTAAGTTGCAGTTTGGTTTTCTCTTACGTTTACTTTCCGCTGCTTGCCACGCATGAGTCCTAGAGCTATTTTTGGCTGTGATGAATGGAGCATGAATGAAACAATACGACTAAGACAATTGTTATAATATATGGCATGTAAGGAGCTGAAGCCATAATAGAATGTAAACTCATGTATTTTGTTGCGTCACAAAATGATGATGTAATGCTATGATTATCTGTGCAGTTACAAGTTATGATATACATGGTTCTTGATAACTCATTTACGGAACAACGGCCCCATGTACATGGATCAATTGGCGGAACCAGATTAGAATCACATTTTTCTCATATCGTGCAAGTAAAAACTGCAACCGATTAAAGTAACATAGTGCCCTAGGGATAGTGCACTACCTTAGCAATGGTTAAGGGCATAGCAATGATTAAGGGCTCCTCCTGGATTGGGGTGAGTAAAATGGGAAAAGGGAAGAGCATGAATATCATACCTATTGGCCGGCGAGGGTGGAGTGCGGAGGAGATGTGGGATGTGGTGTGAGGCATATGGTGGGAGGATGTCAGGAACAGTGTGGGGTAAACATAAACGGGACGAACGGAAAACGTATACGGAAACGTATCCTCATTTTGCATCATGAAACGGAAAAAAGCAATGCATGGAAAAAACGTATCATTTTCAAAATGGAAAAAAACGCAAAGTAAATAGATGCAATTGTGGAATTTTGGCATTTACCCAGGACCGAAATAGCCCCAGTTCTACACACAGGTGAGAAGGTGCCGTTTTCTGCAGCCGATTAAAGTAACATAGTGCACTAGGGGTAGTGCACTGCCCTAGCAATGATTAAGGGCATAGTGCACTATGGGTAGTGCACTAGGGGTAGTGCACTAAAAAGGGGTAGTGCATTAAAGTATGTTAGTGCATTAGGGGTAGTGAGGGCACTAGGGGTAGTCACCTCCGGAGGTGGCTAGGAGGGGGTAGTGCGTTTTGAAATCACATATATTTCCCTTTTTCATGGCTAAAATGTCTCAAAATTGGCCCGTACTGACCCCTATTGGCCCTATTGGCCCCTAAGACTTGATGACAACCGCCTTGTTTCATAGGAAAATTGAAAATGTGGTTTATTGCTCAGAAATTGAAAAACGTTAATAATGTTCCATATACCACACAAATACACATACAAACCACCTAGCCCAATATTTAATATACACAATCGTTGAAGATGTTTATTTGACGAAACAATTTCTTTCATCTAATCTTAACCTTAAGTCTTTTTATGGAAGAGAACTTCCCCACCCATCCCCTTTTAAGTAAAGACATGTAAAAATTAAGTAGAGTGGGGGAAAGGGGACGTCCCCCCCGAACCAAAATTCTATATCCGCCACTGATAGTAACAGTCCTAAATTTTCTAAAGCAAATACCTTCTTGATGAGATGCCTCCTCTTCCAACGCTTATGGCCAGCAGTGATGGAACCATAGCATCTAGACCTCTGCCATTAGTAAAGTAAGCGGCGATAAGAATGGTGGTATATATTCTTGTGATTTAGATGAGCGATTGATATATAGGCCTTTAATAGATTCATAACTAAGCCCTTCATAAATAGTCATATAAATTGTCATCACGTAGTTGAAATTTGCTCATGGACATTGAGAGATTAGAGATGTTAACATGGTAGCGACGTTGTAACAGGCCTTGATTCGTTTGCCCCTGATCGTAAATGTCATTCATTATAAACATATCTTCAGAAACCAGATAGTTCAAAATGCAGTAAGCATAATTTCATGATAAGAGTTTCAAATTTAATTGCATCACCTTATAGTCCATACTAGACCATGATAGGTGAATGAAATAAAATTTGATCACCTTTATGTCCAAGCTATTTTAGATGCAAGCATTAAAAAGAGACCTGCTAAGGGAGAATATAACACTGAATTTAAGATTCACAATTTCAGTAATAAATTGTGAATCTTAATAATAATCTAGATAATTTCAGTAATAATGCAGAATGATAGGAGGTCAATGGGCATCTTGAGGCTGTAGGTGGAGATCTTGATGCCATAGCCAATGCAGATTTGCTCCGCCAAATGGGTCAGCAAATCTAATAAGATGCAGAGTAGAAACCGAAATTTCATTGATGTCTTCTTTTATCCATCGAGGATAATAGAAGCATTGATGTTGAAGGACTTGCCGGATTATTTCGAGTTGGTGACATCTTGAAAGACAGATTTAATGCCGTTCCTTTCAGACCTTTTGAAGGGTGAAAGGAGGCAGAAGGTTTGCAGGTGATTGTTGGTGTCCATCTATATGCTGTCCAAGCTGGATCTGCTGAAGCAGTTCTGGGACTTTCTGGAGCTCCGCGGGGAGTGCTTGCGGGTGTAGATGGAGGAGGTTGAGGAGTTGTAGGGGATTGTCGGTGTCCATCTGTGATCTGTCCAAGTGACACCGGCTGGAGAAGCTCTGCATCTCAGAAATGCCCAGCTGGGCATGCTTAGCGGAGCAGGGTACACTCTTAGCCAATCTTGGTTTGTCGAGGTTTGATTGGGGGGGGGGGGGGTAGAAGGAAGGTGCTATGAAGATTTGCAGATATGCCAGCGGTGCAATAGACAATGTTCTTGTAGTGGCGGTAGAAGAGGCTGGTCTTTGGAACCATACCTATGAGGAGTATAGAGGGGGTTCAAGGGTGTGATTGATGATGGCATTGGCACGTTTGATGTGGGTGCTGTCCATCTGTCTTTGGAGGCGCTAGGCCCTGGCTATTTGGCTCAGGTTTCAGGCTATTCTAGGCCCTGGCCAGTTGACTTAGGTTCCGGCTCCGGGTACCCTTCTCTCTTGCCCGGTGGCGAAAGTAGAGGCTGAGGTGAGGGATGAATTGAGATGGATGCATATGTCGGCAGTACAAAAGGCGGGCTGGCTAAGCTAGGCAAGGCTTAGGCGC
The DNA here is from genome assembly GCA_030248095.1 of Ptycholaimellus sp. GST1_10. NCBI lineage: Eukaryota > Metazoa > Nematoda > Chromadorea > Chromadorida > Chromadoridae > Ptycholaimellus > Ptycholaimellus sp. GST1_10. The sequence continues at coordinate 57,165 of JASANA010001887.1, forward strand.
CTGTCGCAATTGAGGCTGTGAGGGGTGAGAGGGGTGCATTGAGGTGGACGTGTATGTCGGGGGTGCAACGGGTGGACATGCAAGGCTAGCAAGGCGTGGGTGTCTTGCACAAGCAAGGCCACCAGAGGGAGGGCAGGAGGCCTTTGGCCGAGTCATTGTTGAAGGGCAGAAGAGCCTGGTGCAGGCTGCAGAAAGGAGGGTATGATGTCCTTTGGCCACATATAGGCTGCAAGAGGGAGGGCTGGAGGCCTTTGGCTGCACCATATTGGCATCGAAGAGTGATGAGGGCCTTTCAAGGGTAGGGAGAAAGTAGTACTTTCTGTTCGCTTATCACGACGGTGAAGTTTGGGCAGTTCTGAGAGTTGCATTAAAGTTACGCAGCTTGGGATGATGGCCATACCAATTTGCCACAGCTTGGGATGATGCTGAGCATACAGCTCTGGTTGACGCCAGGAAAAGTGTTTAGGTTGAAGGCTACGATGAAGTTTATGCAGCTCGGGATGACGATGGCCAATTGGCTCGGGTTTACATCGGCAAAGATTGACGCAGCTTGGGATGACGCCGGGCAGGTTGCTCTTGTTGATGGCTACAATGAATTTTCCGCAGCTCGGGATGATGGTTGGCAACTTGCTCGGGTTGGCTGAGGTGATGAAATCGATGCAGCTTGGGATGACACTGGCAAATTGGTCGGGTTGACGGCTGCATGAAAGACCCAGGTTACAGATGGTGAAAAGGAATGCAGCTCAGGATGACAACCAGGTGATCCTTGACGTAGCTTGGGATTACAGGTGCTGAGTTTGAGAGGCGGGCGGCATTGGGATGGCTGCCAGTGGAGAGCTCTCTCTCAGTAGGTCAATCCAAAAGAGGCTTCTACGAGTTGTGCAAACTTTAAGTTTAGTTCAACTCTCACCTCCTTTTAAAGTCGTTGAAAGAAGCATAGATAGAATTTGCATATCTCAATAGATAGTGCAAAGTCTGGCAGGCGACGAATTGATTGCAGTTGGCCAATTCGTTGGCATGCAGGCGGAAGCCATTGGGGAAGCTGTCCAGGTTTCCGTAGGCCAGGTACACCACTGACCTCTTACTGTTAGGTGTAGTAAGGATGGGGTGATAGCGGAGGCCTTTATGGAATTGGATAGGACATCTTTCTAGGGGCGGAGCTCCATGGCACCGTGCGCATTCATGCAGCTGCCAGAGTCAAAGACGATGTAGATGCTGAACTTGATCTGTTTGATGCTGGAGTAGAAGATGGGCAGGAAGCAGTAGCCGTAGTATATCAGAACAGATTCTTGAGGCCAGTCAGTGTTGCTGATGGTGGACTGGAAGTGGCAGAGGCCACAGTGGAAGCCGTCCAGCATGATGCACTGGTTCCAGTCCGCGGTGCTCAGGATACAGTTGTGGCCATATAGGAAGCCGTAGTGAAAGCAGTGGTAGTTGTCCAGACGTTATGATGTCTTCAGGGACGGGCATAAGGAGGAGGGCAAAGGACTCTGGAGGAGCCTTTGTGGGCAGCGTTGATTGTCGGAGCATATGCAGTGGACGGAGGCCTTGAAGGCGTTGTGTTTGCAGTTGATGCTGTCCAGGAAATAGTCCTTCTGGCCGATGGTGGGCAGGCTGCGGTTGCAGGTGACCAAAAGGTCATAGAAGCCGCAGTGGGGGCAGACCACTAGGCTGCACCTGTTGAAGTTGTTTGCAACCATCAAAGATTAGAGGCCGATTCTGAATCAGTTTTTTGTCGCTTGTCTTCCAGTTCTTAGTCAAAGATTTATGTAATCATAAGAGATTCGTAAATCTAGACTGATGATGTCAAAAGACAGTGGCCGATCATGAATCGGGCTGGTCTTTTCTCCATCAATGCTCGAAATTTTATAGAATCTGAAATGATTTCGTAAATGGCATTGACCGGCGAAAATTGCAGCAGGCCACAGTGAGTTTTGAAAACTGACCAGAGCCAATTTTTTGAACTCTAGCAGCGAAGACAAAGATTTCGCTGGTTGGCTGGCAGCTGCAGGGAATTTCAGAATCCGACGGTGCTTGTGTAGACGGCATGAAAATAAACTTTGCAGTTAATTTCCGATGCCCAAGCAGCGATGTTGTTTCTTGTCTTGATCGCTGGCAGAGAATGATTTTGCAAAATCTGTAAGGATAGAGTGAAATCATTGGAAGTGGGCTTGTGTCTAAAAAGGAACTTTTCAGTTCATTTTTGGTCCCGTTGCAGCGATGTCGGTGGCTATGATGTTGATTGATGTCATCGATGATGTAGAGAGTTTTGCAATATCCGTTCAAGGATAGCGTGAAACTCGGAGCTGCAATGTTGCTGGTGAAGAGCAGATATTGAAAATAGACTCAAGGTCAATTTTCAATTCCTTGCAGCATAGTCGCAGATGTTGTTGAATCGAAATTCACAAGGCCAGCCATGGCTGAGTGAATTTCTGTCGCTGCTGCAGGTGAGCTTGTCTGGAAGTGAAGAGAAAGGCAGTCGATTGCTGGCTGGTTTCAGTTCACTTTCCTGTCGTGGTAGATCAGTGACTTGAGCATTTTGACTTGAATGCCATCATTAGAAGGCGGCAATATCAAAGGCTGAAGTTTTAGAAGAGGCGCAGTGGGCAGAAGTTGGGCATTGTAGTGGGCTTTGTAAAGGTGGTTGATCGAAGGGTACAGCTAATAAGCCAACCACTCTCTGCTACCAAACGCGGTGGTGTAATACAGCAGTAACGTAGCGAGATCCTCGTTAGTCGGAAGTCACCGAGCAGGGAAAAGGTAGGGATAACAGGAGGGGGTTATAGACAAGACTGAGCTGAACTCTCTTCTGCCCGCACCAAGGTCACGAAACCAGCTAGCGATACGCCACATATGGAATAAGTAAAATTTGTTCATTTTGCTTGACAATATTGCTTGGAACAGAGGCCGCGAATCTTGGTGAAAGCCGAGAATACCTTGTTTTGGCTGAGACATAATAATACACCTGTAAATACACAATTCTGACATTTTATTCCATGAGATTTAGATATGATTTATTACGACAATTTATTCCATGCAAAGATATATTTATGAAAATAAATTCCAAGGATTTCTTGGGTTTGCTTAGAAATGTTAACTCACATTACAAAAACGGTCATAAATTAATTGCATTAAATCCGTTTGACCTAAAAATTTAGCACAAATATTACAAATATTAGACGGAAATGGTGACAATTGAGTTAAAGTTGATAGAAAAAATGCTTGTTTTTTTAGCAGCCGGCCCTGTACTTCTGCTGGAGAATGTGGGCCGGGAGATTTCGGGCAGGTTAGCATCAGAGACAAGGGAGGTTCATGAAGCTACCAGCTGGTTCCTGCAGGATATGCAATCCTTAAGATACAGTTGGATGGTATTTGGGGTTCGGTATCAGGTAATAAGGCAAGTTAGGGTCTGGGAACTGAACATATCAACACAGATCAGATAATGAGGGTGAAGAAAAAATGAGTACACCTCCGCCTAGAGCATTTCGGCTCTTACGAAAGACAGAGTAATTAGAGCCTGCAGTTAGTAAGCTGTCAGGAAAGGAGTTGCTCAGCCAGGTTTCAATAAAGGCTAACAAATCAAACTCAGAACTGGAAAGGTGTTCGCTGAGGAGCTGGATCTTAAGGCGGGTTCTAGAATTGCTTTTGATCCCTCGGATATTGGCATAGAGAACTTTCCTGGTTAGGTCTGGGGAAAAGGAGGAGGGGGAAGGTTGGAGGAGGAGGAGAAGGGGAGGCGGCCTGTGAGTCCTTCTTTGTCTCAAGCGTCTTAGCCAGTCATTCATCAAAGCGTGAATCTGACCAGCTAAGCACACGAACAGAGTGGAATGCAATTTCTCAGAATTCGGAGAGCAGGAAAAATATCCGTATTTGAGGAGCCTTCGTTGTTTCGAGAGTTGAAAGGTAGGCCCAGTCCTCTTTTTCAGGATCTTCTTGTGGTTTAGGCATTGGGCCTATCCTGAGATTTGACAAGTACTCCCCATCTTTGGTTTTGGTGTCATGGAATTCAAAAATGGTGTCGTGAATAGTGTCTTTTTCATCTGGGAGATTATGGAAGCTCGGTTAGCCTCTTCTTTCTCCACCTCCGCCACCGATTACATCACCCCATTCACTTCCTTCATCGCCTCCTTTGCTGGAGTGATGGTTTTTTCGTTTGTGTCCATTTCCTCAGATTTCTTTGCCTTTTCCCTCTTTTTCTGAGACTCCAAGTACTTCTTGGCTTTGGTTGCTTCAGCTTGAATCAGATGATTATTTGGTTTTGGTATTACACCTTTACCTATTTGTTGGTGTCTGGCTTCTTCTGCCGCCCGGAGATTCCACACTTCCTCCACCACTTCTTGAGTGGATGTCAAAGTGGAGGGAACCTCTTGGTTTGGAAGGTTGGACTGATTGCTGGGCCCTCCCTGTTCCGTTATATCCAAGTCCGCCTCTTCTGCATAATCCGATTCTTCCATCGGAGTGGCAGACTTCTCTGAACACATCTCATCACGGAGGATGAAATCAATATCTTCAGAGGCAGCATAACTCTGTTTGCAGATTGGTTGTTGGGCAAGGAGATTGATTGTGTTGGTTGTATTTCCGGACTTGTACTCACGGACTTTCTGAATTGACTTTCTTTGTCAGTGACTGCTTTTACTTGTTTGTTCTTAGCACTACTGGCTAGCAGATTTTTAAGGTCGTTAAGCCTTTTTGTGTAATATTCTTTTTGTGTTTTGAAATCATGGAGTTTGTTATTTCTTGTTTCTTGCTCAGCTGTCTTCACCCATTTCATTCTGATTGCGTCATTTTTGTTAGTTCATTTGAGCGAACAATGTAAACTCTATTAAAAGTAATATAATGTAAAATAGAAGAGAAAATAAATGGTGTTAATCAAAAAATCTTCGGTTTTCTTTGTGTTTAGTGCAAATGTATTATGCTTATATAAAATATCAGAAAACCACAATTGAAATATATCTGGAATGACTGATCAAAGACATAAAAAATATGGCCCAGGAAATAAAGGAAACAACGAATGCCGTGGCTCCTCAGCAAAAAACTAAATACACTGAAAAGATAGATAAATCAGCCAAGTCAGAACAAGAAGAATCAACGCAATATCCATGAGAATAACTACTTGAACGCTCATTGAGAGCTAAGCTTGCTGAAAATGCATGGGTAGGTCAACAATCACTACCGGAATGGGCGCAAAAAGGTCTAGCTCATGATTTAGCTAAACGTGGAGGTCAAGCCTAAACAGTTTAACGCCGTTCTTGTTGCCGTACATCATAAGTCTCTAAATGCGAATTGACGAATAAAGAGCTTTCTGACGCTGAAAAGTGTCGGAAAAACAAAGTCCTTCCCAGAAGGCTCTTAGCAAAGCCTAAACGGCTGAGCTTAGATGCGGAGGATAGGAATGAGAGCCTATCTATCCACTCCGCCTGTGCCAGCTTGGACAAGAGCGGAAAAGGCTAGGCCAAGAACGGCCACCTATTGCCTGGCCGCCTTCTAGCCATGCAGAACAGCCTTTCAATCTCTCACCTAGTCTAACTCCGCCAATAAACAATTGCGGCAGAGTTCAGTCTTTCTATATTCATTCTGCAAAGCTAATTTGCACCGCGTTTGAATTTAGATACGGCAAACTTTCGTCTAGTCTCTTTCTTTCTCAGCTGGATATATTGCGATCAAAATGACGCACAATCTATGCTAGAGTAAATGAGGATGCTTAACGTTGGAACTCTTTTGAGTCACGTTTGTGCATTAGCTCTGGCCTCTGATAGGCAAGCGGAGTGGAATGAGCAACCACTATGCCAGATGCGAATCTGTTTCTGGGCCTTCTCTGAAGGCATGTGGGCTGGCCTAAAACGCCACCAAGCCACCCTTGCGTTTGATGGGGAGTACTGCCTCCACGTTAGGATCTTTGTTGCACGCCTTTCTGGAAGGCCTCTGCCCTGGCCCTGAACTGCGACGGCAGCAGGGAAGGCAAAGATAGGCAGTGTAAAATGCAGCCGATGGGCCAGCATTCTGCCCCTGTTTCCCAGACGGAGTCTGGAAGATAGCAGTCCAACCGCAAGCGGCATGCGCAGTCAACCCCCCTTGCAAACTTCTGACCTGCAACAGGCCCCTCTTCGCGATTAATGAGCCAAGTTTAGCCTTTCTCCAGACACCCCTGGATGCTATGGGATTGTAAACACGGCCATTTGTCAACGCACCTACCCTCTACCCTCCTGTCATCACCCTCTCTTCACCGCCGCCTTCTCTCTACACACCCCCTATCCCCCCTCCCCCCTCACCTCCTCTGGAGGCTAGGGAGCGGAGATATGGAGATAGCCCTCTGTGCGGATGCGAAAGCGCCGCCTTGGCCTGTGTTAAACTGCGGCTCCCCAGAGGCCAACATCCAGTCTACTCCAGCCCGCCCCTTGCGCTGACCAGCTCACTGCCCCCGCCCCCCCTTAATCCCATGGATCCACGCATAAGGAGAGGCCCCGCCCTCCTGGCTGCCCCCCTCCCCCAAATAGGCCCCGCCTATCGGAGGAGGGAGGTCTCAGCTCTGCTGGATTTCCTGCCACTGATCCCGCTCTCCTCTTACTCCCGCTCACCCTCCTCTTCCACTCTAATGGCAGACCAGCCTCAAGAGCAGGACGACCAAGTGTCCTCCATGGATGATGGGGTGGTGGGGGGAGTGAGGGAGGAGGAGGAAGTGAACGTGGGGATAGACGAGCGCCTCTCCAAGGTCTTTGGCAGCGCCGACGACGACGACGCCCCGGAGGCCCCGGATGCTGAGGTCGCCGCCCTTGAGCCACCGGCACCTGGACTCATCGTGGATGCAAAGTCCCACGCCAGCTCCGGCTCCTCCTCCGCGTCCGACGGCCTCAACTCCCACTCCCCATCGCCACCCCCAGCCGCCTCCTCCGCCGCCATCGTCCTCTCCGCCAAGAACCAGGGCCTGCTTGCCTTCCAAGCGGGTCTACAGAGCGAGAAGACAAAGAAGCGCCCGCCGCCCTCCGCCCACCGCCGCCCGTCCCTTCACCGCCAACGAGACAAGGACGCAGAGGAGACTGTCGCCAAGGTGCCCACCTTGGTCTCCTTTCTTCCGCCGCGGGCTCCCTCCTCGCGGAGAAGCCTGCCAGTCGGACGCCCTCTCTCTTGCTTCCCCCTTCAACCTCCTTCCCCTCCTGCCCTAGGAGAGGAAGAGAGTGCGATGGCGGAGCTAGCTTGCTTGCGAAAGCAGGCAGAAGAGGGCGCGCTGTACTGTGATAGGGCTGCGAGATACCAGGTCACCCTGGGTCATATGTCGCGGACCCTAGCGGAAACGCAGCAGGAGAAGAGAGACCTTGAGTCCAGGCTGATACAGCAGCAGGCCAAATTCTCTAGCGCCCAGTTCACCGTCCCAGGCATCAGGCATCTCTCTCGTTTGCAGAAGAGCTACGATGACCTCCAGCAGAAGTACCGCCTTCTCCGGCAGAAGCTGGACAAGGAGGTGCGGAAGCAGGGCAAGGACGCAAAGAGGCACGTGGTCAGCCTCAAGCCAGGACAGGAGGCCATCAACGAGCTGGAGAGACTCCGCAAGAACGACCTTGTCCTCATGCCCGCCAGGAAGGCATTTGTGGGGGAGGTGGTGGACCACGCCAGAGGCCTCACCCTCAAGGCCTGCAACGCCAACGACCGTATGACCTCCATCATGGAGAGCTTCAATGGTCTGCATTGCCCACCCCGCGGTCTGGTTGGCCTCCTCCCTCCTGCCTGCCCCCCTCTCCCTGCAAAGTGCTTGACTCCCCAGGAGACGCTGAAAACCAGCGGGAGAAGGGGGGGGACCCAGGAGGGACCCCCCACCGCCCCCCACCCCCCCCCCCCGCTCTTTTCCTCCCCCCCCCCCCCCCGCCCCCCCTCCCCCCCCCCACCCCCCCAACCCGCACTCCAGGGCCGACTGCGGGATCACTTCTCTTGTGGAGGGGGGGAGAGTTACCCCCCCCCCCCTGGCCCCCCCCCCCCCCCCCCCCCCCCCGAGACCCCCCGACCGCCCCACTCCCTCACGCCTGTCTTCTCTTCCTCCCCCCCCCCCCCGCGCCGCCCCCCCCCGCTTTCAGAGATATATCCCCCCCCCCCCCCGCGCTGTCAGAGCCGCGAGGGGGGGGAGGCGCAGGCTGCCCCTACCCCCGAGGACCGAAGACGCCCCCCCCCCCCCCCCCCAGCAACCCCCAGCGCAACCCCCCACGCACCCACCACACCCAGGCAGACATAGACACCCCCCCACCCACTTCTCCCCCCCCCCCCCCCCCCCCCCCCCCCCCCCCCCCCCCCCCCCCCCCCCCCTCGCTGACTACATAGATTCTACTATAGTACACAAAACAGCACCAACCAAAAAAACAAAAAACCAACAATCCAAACCACCCCTACATGCTAAAGATCAAGAGAAAAGCAGCACAAGCACAGCCATGAAACCATGAGAGTGAATTCTGTCGATTTAATCCAGAAAATAACTAATAATGGCAAGCTTGCTTTTTAAGTGGCTAAGACGATCTGAAAAGTAATGGCAATTCGGCTATTTATTTTTACATAAATAAGCTGAAAATCTGCTGGCACTGATTAGGATTGTGCGGAAAGCGAGAATGCATCTTAGCAAAGAATTAACTTCTATCGGATTAATTTCCAGAAGTTAATTTGGTCAACTAAGACAATAAGTTGTTCTAAGGGAAGAAACATGTTGTTTAGCAAAAAAATGAATTCTGTCAAATATTCCAGAATTTATCTTGCGCTAAAAAAACACTTACGTGTTTCTAAGGGGCAAAAGAGTTGTTGCATTTTACGTCTAATTAAATTGTTACTACTACAATTTAATCTGACGCAGAAAATAAGCACAATCTCTTTGGCTTGGAAATAACTTGTTGCTTTTTTTGCGAAGTTGGAATCGTGAACTAATTACGAATTCAACAACGCAAACTGAGCGCCTGTTATTGGCACAAATAATATGCTGCCATTTGCGAAATATGAAATCATGAAATAAAATTCATGATTTTAAAATGACGCGAATAGAGCGTATTATTATTTCTTGGCAAACGGCCAGATGTTCACACCTAGGTGTAAAAGCGAAAAGTCACACCTACGTGTGAACTTCAAATTCGCGCCTAGGCGTGAAATGAGTGGAAGTGAATCTTCGCACCTGCCCGTGACCGGAAGTAAGGTGCGAAGAAGCGCGTGCGTCGCAGCTCTAGGTGACCATGTCATAGGCCTACGATGACGGCCATAGACCCGATCCTACCGTGACACAGTATAAGACACCTTTGTGCAACTCTGTCACACAGGATGACGGTGCTTTAAGCCAAGTCCAGGCAATTCGATTTGTTCATCCTGAGTTATGACCATTCGTCCCTGACTGAGTTTCCCTATCTTTTCCCCTGTTCCCCCAGGTGCAAAAATTTAGTTATGCAAGCTGATGATCTCTGTCATCTGCAGCAGCCAAGCATCAGCCAGCTCCTGATCATGTGCATCAACATGACATCCGCCAAAGCGAACAAGTGCAACCAGTGCCGTGGGTCTACGAACAACCACGCCAATGCACCAGTTCGCTGCAACAGCTGCGACCTCGACACCTGCTACACCTGTGCGATGGACGCCTGGGAGCTCAGCCTCCCAGTCGACTACCAGGTGGAGCAGCGTGACGTAGCTCTGCAGCTCCTGGACTCCTCCAACGCCGTCTACAAGTGCAGGACCTGCACTGCGAACCACCAGGCGACGTATCGAGGACTCCCACTCCAACTCGTTCTCCAGGGAGTTTACCACCCGGAGAACCTCGAACACATCATGAAACTCCTACACCCCGACAAAGGACGATGCCTCTTCCCCCGGTGTGAGGTCGTCTACAAGAATGCCCTCCACACCCTCCAAATTCCCGACGACGATCACCCGCCCCAGCAGCCCCTCCGCCAGGAACTCGTTCGCAACATCCGCAAGATGGAAGAGCTCCACGCCGAGTTCAATCCACCTCCCCCAGCAGCCGAAGAGCCCATCGACAACAACAACAACAACCCCGGAGAACAGTGGACGAGACCACGCCAGCAAATCAACTTCTCCACCTGCTCCTCGGCCCCAAGCGAACACAGCAGCAGCACCAACAATCAACTCTCCTGGGACAACGGCAACGATCTCTCCGCTGCCTACCACAACATC